>PVKU01006822.1:0-97033 GCA_004027475.1 Anoura caudifer
AAAAAAAAAAAAAAACAGCTCCTGGATTCATTGATCTTTAGAATTGTCCTTTTATTCTCCATGTCATTTAATTCTGCTCTGATCTTAGTTATTTCCTTCTTTCTACTTGCTCTGGGCTGTCTTTGCTGTTGATCCTCAAGTTCTTGTAGGCATAGAGTTAAGTTGTTTGTTTGAGATGTTTCTATCTTTTTTAGGTAGGCCTGTATTGCTATGAACTTTCCTCTAAGGACTGCCTTGGGTGTGTCCCATAGATTTTGGGTTGTTGTGTATTCATTTTCATTTGTTTCCAGAAACTTTTTGATTTCCTCCCTAATTTCATTCTTGACCCATTCATTGTTTAATAGCATGCTATTCAATCTCCATGATTTTGAGGGCTTTGTGTTTTTCCCCTTGGGGTTGGTTTCTAGCTTCAGTCCCCTGTGGCCTGTGAAGATGCTTGGTATGATTTCAATTTTCTTGAATTTGATGAGGTTAGTTTTATGACCTATCATGTGGTCTATCTTTGAGAATGTTCCATGTACATTTGAATAGAAAGTGTATTTAGTTTCTTTGGGATGAAGGGCTCTATATATACCAGTTAAGTCCATTTCATGTAGGGTGTCATTCAATGCCACAATATCTTTTTTGATATTTTGTTTAGAAGATCTGTCTATTTTTGACAGTGGGGTGTTAAAATCCCCTACTATAATTGTGTTGCTGTCAATATCTTTCTTGAAGTCCTCTAAGATTTTCTTGATGTATTTAGGTGCTCCTATGTTGGGTGCATATATATTTACAATGTTTATGTCTTCCTGGTGGATTCTTCCTTTGAGTATTATGAAGTGACCGTCAGGATCTCTCTTTATGGCTCTTCTTTTGAAGTCTATTTTGTCTGGTATGAGTATTGCTACCCCGGCTTTTTTTTTTTTTCCTGTCCATTTGCTTGGAAAATTTGTTTCCAGCCCTTCACTTTGAGTCTGTGTTGGTCTTTTGTCCTGAGGTGGGTCTCTTGTAGGCAGCATATGTGTGGGTCATGCTTTCTTATCCATTCAGCTCTTCTATGCCTTTTGATTGAAGCATTTAATCCATTTACGTTTAAAGTTATTATTGATAGCTACTTATTCATTGCCATTTTTGTAACTGTGTTCATCTCCCTCTCTCTCTCTTTTCCTCCCTTTCCTTAAAGCAGGCCCTTTAGTATCTCTTGCAGAGCTGGATTGGTAGAAGTGTATTCTTTTAGACTTCTTTTGTCTGGGAAGCTCTCTATTTGGCCTTCTATCTTGATTGAAAGCCTTGCTGGGTAAAGTAGTCTTGGTTGCATGCCTTTGGTTCTCATTACTTGGAATATTTCTTGCCATTCTCTTCTGGATTGGAGTGTTTCCATTGAGAATTCAGCTGCTAACTTTATCAGGTCTCCCTTGTGTGTTATTTCCTTTTTCTCCCTTGCTGCCTTTAAGATTCTCTCTTTGTCTTGGAATTTTGCCATTTTAATTATGATGTGTCTTGAGGTGGGCCTCTTTGGGTTCCTCTTGATTGGGACTCTCTGTGATTCCTGGATTTGTGTGACTTTTGCTCTCATCAAATTAAGGAAGTTTTCCATCATTACTTTTTCAAATAGGTTTTCTATTCCTTGCTTTTCTTCTTCTCCCTATGGTATCCCTATTATACGGATATTGTCACGTGCCATACTGTCTTGCATTTCTCTTAATCCCTCTTCATCTTTTCTGAGCCTCTTTTCCTTTTCTAGCTCCTTCTGGCTGATTTTTTCTACTTTGTCTTCCAACTCGCTGATCCGATCTTCTGCTTCATCAATTCTGGTTTTCATTCCTTCCACTGTGTTCTTCAGTTCATAAATTGTATTTTTCATTTCCTTTTGGCCCTTGTTGACAGTTTCTATTTCCTTTTTCATGTTGCAGTGAGCTCATCGTAGCTTCTGTGTAGTTTTTGGTAGCTCATTGAGAGCTCTTGGAGCTTCCTGACCACCATTGCTTTGAACTCAAAATCGGATAGTTGAGCAGCCTCCATTTCATTTAGCATTCTTTCTGGGGCTTCCTCCTTTTCTTTCATTTGGGGATTGTTTCTTTGTCTTCCCATTGTTTGTGAGACTCTTCTTGTCAGCTTCAGCTTCTTAAATTGATTTGTTCTGGTTCCCTGGGTTTATGGTGTGAACTCTGTGGTAGAATGCCTGTGAAATTCAGTGGTGCTATCTCCTTCGGGTATCCTGGTGTTCACTGCTTCCAGTGTCTCAGCTGTTGTAATGCCCCTTCTTTGAGGCCAACTCTGGTCTTTCCACAGTTCCAGGGTTTTTTGTTTTGTTTTTGTCTCTCTCCTATGTGTTTAAAAAAGAGAAAAGAGAAGGAAAGGAAAAAAGAAAAGAGGGAAAAGGAAATAAAAAAATGAAGAGAGAATAAAGAAAAGTAGAATGAAAAAAAGAAAAAAAGACAGGAAGAAATGATAAGGTTGGAAAGAAAGGAAGAAGGAGTAAAAGAAGAAACCAGTATTGAGATACAAAAAGGAGTTGAGGGGTAAAAAAGATCAAAATAATGACAAAGAGAAAAAGAAAAAAAAACCCACAAAACAAACAAAAAATTAAAAAAACGAAAAACACCAAACCGCTAATTCTTGCTGTTATCAATCTTGCCAGGCTGATTTTTCTGGACTCGATGGCTGCAGTGGCCAAGGGGTGACCGTATTGTTTACTTCCTTGTTCAGCACTCAGTTTTCTCTGTCTTACTATCCTCAGAGATGTCCCAAGATTCTCTGCCCAGGGACCCAGACGCCAACTGTGGTCGCACGTGCAGGTTCCCAGGCGCCAGCTTGGTCGTGCGCACCTGCAAGTCCTGATGTTCCCCAAGTCTTCCTTCCACAGGTTCCAACAGTCCCACAAACACGGTTCAACCCCTATGGTGCCCAGCGACTGTGTGCCCCGGTCTCTCTGGGCGTGCTGATGCAACGGTCCCCACGCAGCTGTTGTGACGATCCCCGCGCAGATGTTTACAATGTTGCGTGGGCGCAGACAAAAGTGCGCATTCTGACACAGTCCTCCCAGGGCCATGAAATCCCAACTCCTCTCTGCGACTTCACACGACCAGATCCATGCAGGCACCGCTGGGTCCCTGCCTGGCAGCCCAGGGAGCGGCTGCCCCAGCTCCCTCCCCAGAGTCCTAAGGCCAGCCCTGGCATGGTTTCCCAGCCCCCGCCCTGGACTCCGTGCCACCGGAGCATTCTCCTCACCGTCTGGCCCCTCAATGTCCACCACAACCTTCAATCACCTGTTCTCAAATATGCTGTGTTTTTTTGGCGTCTGTTTGCTGTGCTGCACTGAAAAATGTCCCAGTTTAACACCAATGGGGGGTGGGGCAGAGGGATGTGCATCCTCTTACTGCGCCATCTTCTCTCTCAGGACTTTAATATTTTAATGAAGATATTAAGTCACTACTTTAACTCTGAATAGCATTAAATAAACATTCCCTTTCCTTTTCACAAATCTCTGGCTTTGAGAGACATCTTTCCATAAGGTGGCAGACAATAACGGACCTTCTGTTACTCTGTAACAAAAGCAATTGCCCCTCAGCCTGCAGCAGCCAGAAAGACCAGAAAAACTAGTTTGGCCAGTTTGAAACCAACAAAAGGCTCCTTTTTTAAGTATTCTTTTATTTTATAATTTGTATTTTTTTATCTTTCAATACATTTTTCCTCTCTTTCCTTTTTTCTTGTTTTATTCCTTTTTCTTTCTTTACAGTTTTATATCTTCTTCCTTCTTCTGCTTTTTTAAAAATACCCACAAGTGAGACAAAAAAAACCCTGGAACTGTGAAAAGACCAGAGTTGGACCCAAGGAGGGGGCATCCCAACAGATGAGACAGTGAGACAAATTTCACTTTGCTATCACAGAGAACCTGCAAGTTATTGCATATTTGTATTTTTCATTATTCTTACATCTTTTATTTGAATAGTATTTTTGTATTCCTCTTCTTCCTGTACAGTCTTCTTTGCTTAACTGGTTATAGTGTATCATTTGACAGGTTTCCCCTGTTCTCTCTTTCATAGTGTATTGCTAATTTACTGTCTTTCACTTCACTTGTATTCCATTAACACACTACTCAAGGTCCTATAATCCCTATTCTTGTTATTCAGGTCACATAGATTCTGTCATATGATTATTGCTCTAATATTATTGTAAATACTAGCTGTTCCATACAATTGTAAATACTTCACAACACCCCTCCCTGATCTTAGCTAACTTCACAGTTTCCTGGACTCTATTACTGTAGTGGTTAACACTATTCTCTCACACACTGCACCTATTTACTATCTTTTACTCTCACTTTACCTCAGAATCTGACCTCCCATAATCTCACTGCTTTCTAGACCCAACTCACAATCCTTCCTTCCACAACAAGAGTCTTATCTTCTTTCCATCCTCTCTAGAAAGTGGCTAGCTGGGTGGAAGATCACAGTGAACACTATACATAGTTGAAGGAATTATTATCTCTTCTCTACCAGCTGCTACTGTAAATATATTAGAATATTCTCTTAATGTCTCAAAGCATTTTGCCTTCCCCCTCCAACTGATCACAAAAAAAGAATAAGTGGAAGTGGTAAACACCAGGGTACCCACTGGAAGAGGAAACCCAACAACAAAGGAACTACCAAGAGATAACAAAAGAAGGTGAGGGAGGGAGTGGAAACCAACAAACCTCAATCCAGGACCTATCTGGAAATACAACTAAATAGTGGAGAAACTACCCAGTAATGGTGGAAAAACAACTGAACAAGAGCAAGAGAGAATCCTGAAACCTTGTACACATGGAAGAACCAGCTTCAACACAACCCACCCTCATCATAACAAAATAATACAAGAGGTGGTGGACAGAATGACACTCAGTTAACCAGCTTATGGGAAGGACCCACCAAAGAAAGACCCAACAACAATCAAAACCCAAAGACAAACACAGAGCCAACTTAAATGACAGCCCAAGACCAGTGAGCTCAGGAGATCAAGGAGACTGAAGATCAAGGAGACTGCAGCACTGAACCTCACAGGTATTGTATCACAGAAGTTCACACCATAAACCAAGGGAGCCAGAACAGATCAATTTAAAGAGCAGAAGCTAACAAGAAGAATCTCACAAACAATGAGAAGACAAAGAAACAATCCCCAAATGGAAGGAAAGGAGGAAGCCTCAGAAAGACTGCTAAATAAAATAAAGGCAGGTCAACTATCAGATATTGAGTTCAAAGCAATGGCTATCAGGAAGCTCAATGAGATCACAATGAATTACCAGAAACTACGGGGAACTACAATGAACTCACTGCAAACTATATCAACATGAAAAGGAAATAGAAACTATCAATAAGGGCAAGAGGAAATGAAGAACACAATTTCTGAACTGAAGAACACAGTAGAAGGAATCAAAAGCAGGACCAATGAAGCAGAAGATCAGATCAGCGAGTTAGAGGACAAACTAGAAATGAACATCCAGAAATAGCAAGAGAAGGAAAAGAGGCTCAGAAAGAATGAAGAGGGATTAAGAGAAATGTAAGACAATATGAAACATAATAATATCCATATAATAGGGATACCAGAAGGAGAAGAAGAACAGCAAGGGATAGAAAATCTATTTGAAAAAGTAATGATGGAAAACTTCCCTAATTTGATGAGACAAAAATTCACACAAATCCAGGAAACACAGAGAGTCTCAATCAAGAGGAACCCAAAGAGGCTCACTTCAAGACACTTCATAACTAAAATGGCAAAATTCCATGACAAAGACAGAATGTTGAAGGCAGCAAGGGAGAAACAGGAAGTAAAACAAAAGGGAGACTTGATAAGGCTAGCAAGTGACTTCTCAGTGGAAACGCTCCAAGCCAGAAGAGATGGGCAAGGAATATTCCAAGTAATGAAAACCAAAAGCCTGCAACTACTTTACCCAACAAGGCTCTCAACTAAAGTGGAAGGCCAAATAAGGAGTTTCCCAGTCAAAAGAAGCCTTGAAGAATGTACCTCCTCCAAACCAGCTCTGCAAGAGATGCTAACAGGTTTGCTTTAAGAACAGGAAGAAAAACAGTGAGAGAGAGAGAGAGAGAGAGAGAGAGAGAGAGAGAGAGAGAGAGAGAGAGAGAGAGGAACACAGTTATGAAAGAAGGCAATGAATAAGTACCTATCAATAATGACCTTAAATCTAAATGGACTAAATGTTCCAATCAAAAGACATAGAGGAGCTGAATGCATAAGAAATCATGACCTACACATATGCTGCCTATAAGAAACCCACTGAGAAAAAAAAGATCTACACAGACTGAAAGTGAAGGGCTGGAAACAAAAATTACCAGCAAATGGATAGGAAAAAAAAAACAGGGTAGAAATACTGAAATCAGAAAAAAACAGACTTCAAAAAAGAGCCATAAAAAGAAACACAGAAGTGCACTTCAGAAGACTAAAGGAAAGATTCCATCAAGAAGACATAAACATTGGAAGTATGTATGCACCCAACATAGCAGGACCCAAATACATAAAGAAAATCTTGGAGGACTTCAAGAAAGATATTGACAGCAACACAATTATAATAGTGGATTTTAACACCCCACTGTCAAAAATGGACAGATCTTCCAAACAAAATATCAACAAAGATATTGTGGCATTGAACAATGCTCTAGATAAAATGGACTTAACTGATATATATAGAGAGCCTTTCATCCCAAAGAAAGTAAATACACATTCTTTTCACATGCACATGGAACCTTTTCAAAGATAGACCACATGATAGGACACAAAACAAGCCTCAACAAATTCAATAATATTGAAATCATACCCAGCATTTTCTCTTACCACAAGGGACTGAAACTAGAAACCAACCCCACAGGTAAAAACTCAAAACACTCAAAATCATGGAGATTGAATAGCATACTATTAAACAATGAATGGGACAAGAATGAAATTAGGGAAGAAATTAAAAAGTGTCTGCAAACAATGAAAATGAACTCACAACAACCCAAAACTTATGGTGTGGGGGAACATTGTGCACAGAGACCCCCATCCACAATGGATGAGAATAAATTTACCAAGACATGTTCTGTTTGGGGATGAGAGGTGTCCAATCTCTCAAAGGAGAAGGACCAAGAGCCCCTTTCCCAATGCCTTTAATTAGGTTCGTAACACACAGGAACACAGGTAAAGCTCATCAATCATTGTCAGGTGGCAAGGATCAAACAACAGATAACATTTCAAAGAACTCTGAGGGCTTAACCTAAGACAGAGTCTTTCAGCTAAGGGGTTACAAAACTTTGGGAGACAAACTCATTTCCTGCTTGGACCCTTATCATTTAAATGAGAGCACTCTTAGCAAAGCAGGCTTCACAGCACTTTATGAATACTTTCTTATGCTCCATCACCTGGGGAACTGCTTTGGCCAGCACAGGTCTGTACCACCCTCTGTCATAGTTCAATCTTAAGTGAATTAGGACCAAGAAGCCAAGAGATAAGGAAAACTTCTCCCAGACAGAATGAGGACTCAGGCTATGTCAGGATAGCTGGGGGATGAGGGTCCATCACTCCCTCTTTGCTGCAGCCCCTGAGTCCTTCCTTGAGGGCCTTCCAAGTGGTTGTGCCTGTCTTAGGTGACACATCCTTTAAGGGAATCTTACCCATCATTGGCTAACTGACCAAGCATTGGGGGGCCAGTTATGGATGAAGCGGAAGCATCACTCCTGAAAGGGAGATAAGCTTTGTCTCTTTAGTGGCTTACAGTCTGAAGGTTGTTCACTCAGTCTTAGCAATGAAGGGGTTACAACTCCTGAAACCAGGCAGGGTGGTTCACAACATTATGGGACACAGTGAAGGCAGTCCTGAGAGGGAAGTTCATAGCAATACAGGCCTACCTAAAAAAGATAGAAACATTTCAAACAAACAACCTAACCCTATACCTACAAGAACTCGAGGAAAAACAAAGACAACCCAGAGCAAGTAGAAGGAAGGAAATAACCAAGATCAAAGCAGAATTAAATGACATACAGATTAAAGCACAATTCTAAGGATCAATGATTCCAGGAGCTGGTTCTTTGAAAAGACAAAATTGACAAGCCTTTAAGAGGCTCATCAAGAAAAAAAGAGAGAGGACCCAAATAAACACAATCAGAAATGAAAGAAGAGAGATTACAATTGACACCACAGAAGTACAAAGGATTGCATGAAATTATGAACTGTATGCCAAGAAATTTGAAAACCTAGGTGAAATGGACAAGTTTCTAGAAAAATATAATCTTACAAAACTCAGTGAAGAAGAAGCAGAAAGCCTGAACAGACCAATAACAAGATATGAAATTGAAGCAGTAATCAAAAAGTCCCAACACACAAAAGCCCTGGACCAGATGGTTTCACAGGAGAATTATACAAAGCATTTAAAGAAGAGCTAACCCCTATCCATCAGAGACTATTCCAAAAAATCAAAAATGATGGAAGACTCCCAAACTCTTTTTATGAAGCCAGCATCACCCTCCACCCAAAACCAGACACAGACACAACAAAGAAAGAAAACTTCAGGCCAATATTGCTGATGAACATAGACTCTAAAATCCTCAACAAAATGTTGGCAAACCACATTCGACAATACATTAAAAAGATCATATACCATGACCAAGTGGGATTCATCCCTGGGATGCAAGGATGGTTCAGTATTTGCAAATTAGTAAATGTAATACATCATATAAACAAAAGCAAAGGCAAAACTCATATGATCATATAAATAGACATGGAAAAAACATTTGATGAGGTACCGCACCCATTTACAATAAAAGCACTCAGCAAAGTGGAAATAGAGGGAGCATTGCTCAACATAATAAAGGCCATATATGAGAGAACTACAGCCAACATAATAGTCAACTGGCAAAAACTAAAATCTTTTCCACTAAGATCAGGAACAAGACTAGGTTATCCACTTTCAACATTTCTATTTAATATAGTATTGGAAGTTTTAGATACAGTGATTAGAGAAGAAAAGGAAATAAAGGGCATCCAAATGCAAAAGGAGAAACAAAACTGTCATTGTTTGTACATGACAGGATATTGTACATAGAAAATCCTATAGACTCATCCAAAACACTTTTTTTGACCTAATAAATAAATTTGGCAAAACAGTAGGATACAAAGTCAATATACAGAAATCAAGGTATTTTTGTATACCAACAATGAAACAACAGAAGCAGAAATCAATAAATAAAATCCCATTCGATATAGCAAAAAGAAAAATAAAATACCTAGGAACAAATCTAACAAAGGAGGAAAAAAACATGTTTGCAGAAAACTACACAACACTGAAGAAAGAAATCAAGGAAGACACAAACAAGTGGAAGCATATACCATGTTTGTTAATTAGAAGAATTAATGTCATCCAAATGTCCACAGTGCCCAAAGCAATTTTCAAATTCAATGCAGTACCTATTAAAGTACCAATGGCATATCTCACAGACATAGAACAAACACTTTAAAAATTTATATGGAACCATAAATCACCCTGAATTGCTGCTGCAATTTTGAGAAAGAAGAGCAAAGTAGGAGGGATCACAATACCTGATACCAAACTGTATTACAAGGCCACTGTAATCAAAGTAGCCTGGTACTGGCACAAAAATAGGAACATGGACCAGTGGAATAGAACAGAGAGCCCAGAAATAAAAACAAGTCTCTACAGTCAATTAATATTCATCAAAGGGGCAGCAACATAAAATGGAGTAAAAATATTTTCTTCAACAAATGGTGTTGGGAAAACTGGACAGCTACATGCAAAAAAAAAATGAAACTTGAGCACCAACTTACAGCATATACAAAAATAAATTTAAGGTGTACAAAAGATTTAAATATAAGCTGTGATACCATTAAAGTCCTAGAGGAGAACATAGGCAGGAAAATCTCAGATATTTCATGCAGCAACATTTTTATTGATATGCCCCTTACTGCAAGAGACATAAAGGAAAGAATAAACAAATGGGATCTCATCAACATAAAAATGTTCTGCACAGCTAAAGAAAACAGTATTAAAGTAAAAAGAGAACCAAATGTATGGGAAAACATATTTGGCAATGATACCTCAGACAAGGGTTTAATCTCCAAAATGTATAAAGAACTTACACAACTCCACTCTAAGAAGAAAAGCAACCCAATTAAAAAATGGGCAAAGGACTTGAACGGACACTTCTCCAAGGAGGACATACAGAGGATCCACAGACACATGAAAAGATGCTCAATATCGCTAGCTATGAGAGAGATGCAAATTAAAACCACAATGAGATACCACTTCACATCAATCAGAATGGCCATCATAAGCAAAGCCACAAAGAACAAGTGTTGGAGAGGTTGTGGAGAAAAGGGGACACTAATGCACTGTTGGTACGATTGCAGACTGGTACAACCACTATGGAAAGCAGTATGGAATCTGCTAAGAAAACTAAAAATTGAACTGCCTTTTGACTCAGCAATTCCACTGCTAGGATTATATCCTAATAATCCTAAAACACCAATCCAAAAGATCCTATGCACCCCAATGTTCATAACAGCACAATTTATAATAGCCAAGTGTTGGAAGCAACCTAGGTGCCCATCAGTAAATGAATGGATCAAAATGTATGGTACATTTACACAATGGAATTCTATGCAGCAGAAAGAAAGAAGGAACTCCTAGGCTTTGTGACAGCATGGATGGAACTGGAAAGCACTGTGCTGAACGCAATAAGCCAGGCATTGAAAGACAAATACCATATTGTCTCACCTTTATCAGGAACCTAAACAACAAAACAAACAAACAAACAAACAAAATATAACCAAAGACACTGAAATAGAGAACAGGCTTACAGTGACCAAAGGGGAGAGGGGATGGACTTTCAGGGGAAAAGAGGAAGGGTTTACAGGAATAAGTATAAAGGACACATGGACAAAAACTGAGGGGGGCGGTGGAAATGGGAGGGAGGTGGGGATGTCTGAGGGTGGGCTGGGATGGGAGTAAAATATGGAAAACTGTACATGAACAACAATTAAAATAAAATTAAAAAATAAGATGTGGGCTTCTGTTCAAGATGGCAGTGTAGGCTGACATGTCTCATCTCTTTTTACAACCAGATCAAATTACAACTAAAATATAAAACAACCATCACTCAGAAGTACCGGAAATTGAGCTAAATGAAAGTCTAACAACTGCAGAATTAAAGAAACCAAATACATCCAGACTGGTATGAGGGGCACAGACATGGAACAAGCTGGTTCAACACCCACGTGAATAAAAATTCAGGAAAGGTATCTCAGGAGTGAAGATTTGGACCCACATCAGGCCCCCAGCTCAGGATTCCAGTGCCAGGAAAGTAAGTCCCCATAACTGCTGTCTGCAAAAACTAGCAGAGATTGAGTCAATGGAAGAAACTTCTGGGGCCCCAAGAAGTTCCTCTTAAAAAACCTACACATGGACTGAACTACTCAGACTCACTCCCTCTGAGTTCCAGTACTGGGGTATGAGCTTGAAAAGTACAAGTGGTATACAGGGAGAAACCAAAGTGTCTGGCATCAAGGTGAGCACAGGCCACTGTCTCATTGCTAAACCCGCACCCCAAAGAGCTAGTGAGTTGTTGCCATATCTGAGATTCCATCAACCTGCCCAACACTGTTTGGCCCGCCTTGGACAGCCCCAAAGGCTCTGTTCCACCTCATGTACAGATCATTCCAAGATATTTTTCTATAAGAATAGATGTTTTTTTATCCTAAATCCTATCACACAAGGAACAGCTGGCTTCAGTGAGCCCTAGTGGCATCCAGATTACAGTCACAGCTTGGCTTCACCTGAGAATCTCCAAGCCCAGCACAAGTAGCAGCCATCTCAGCTTCCTTTACAACTCAGGAAAGGTGGCCCTGGCCAAAACAAAGGTGGGAGCTGACCTTGGCCTGCACCACCCAGGAAACACCAGGGCTAACACATCTAGTGGACAGCTACAGACCATGTCAAAGCACCACCACCCTACCCCTACACAGATGATCCTCCTCGGAGGGTTGATGTTGGTGGTCAATGGTCACAGCCAGTCCTTATAGCTGACTGGCCTGGGTTAATACCTCCCATTGATATGCCTACAGCAACCCAGACTCAACTATAAGAGGAGGGTGTACTCAGCCCACACAAAGGGTACACCTTGAGTATCTCACTTGGGTGATAGGGGAGGTTGTGCTACAGGACCCTACAGGACACCTATTACTTTAGGCCACACTACCAAGGCACAGAATTAAAGCCACTCTACTTAATACTTAGAAAAAAAAAAACACAAAGAGGCTGCCAAAATTGGGAGACAAAAAAACATGTACCAAATGAAAGAACAGAAAATTCCAGAAAAAAGAGCTAAATGAAATGAACATAAGCAATCTCTCAGATGCAGAGTTCAAAACATTGTTTACAAGGATGCTCAAGAAATTTTGTGAAGACCTCAGCAGCATAAAAAAAGACCCAGTTAGAAATGAAGGATACACTAATTGAAATAAAGAACAATATACAAGGAAACAACAATAGAGTGGATGAAGCTGAGAATCAACTTAATGACTTGGAACATAAGCAAAAAACAACTAATCAGAACAAGAAGAAGAAAAAAGATTCCAAAAAAATGAAGGTAGTAAAAATAGCCTCTAGGACAACTTCAAGAGGTCCAACATTCTTTCCATAGGAGTGCCAGAGGAAAAGAGAAAGAGCAAGAAATTGGGAATCTATTTGAAAAATTAATGAAAGTAAACTTCGCTAATGTGGCCAAGTAAATAGACACACAAGTCCAGGAAGTGCAGACAGTTCCAATTTTGATGGATGCAAAGAGGCCCACTCCAAGACACATCATAATTAAAATGTCAAAGGTTAAAGATAACAAGAGACTCTTAAAAGCAGCACAATTTACAATAGCCAAGTGCTGGAAGCAACCTGAGTGCCCATCAGCAAATTAGTGGATCAAAAAAGTATGGTACATTTACACAATGGAGTTCTATGCAGCAGAGAGAAAGAAGGAACTTACACCCTTTGCTACAGCATGGATGGAACTAGAGAGCATTATACTAAGTGAAATAAGCCAGGCAGTGAAGGACAAATATCATATGATCTCACCTTTAACTGGAACATAATCAACAACAACAACAAAATAAACAAAATATAACCGGAGTCATTGAAATTAAGAACAATCTAACAATAGCCAGAGGGGAGGGGGGAGGAGACAGTGAGAAGAAGAGTTTTCAGGAACTACTATAAAGGACACATGGATAAAAAAAAGGGGGAGGGTGCAAGCAAGGGAGGGAAGTGGGTTTGGATGGGGTGGGGGGAGGGATGGGGAGAAAATGCAGACAACTGCAATTGAACAACAATAAAATATTTTTTAAAAAGAAAGCACCAAGAGCCCTGGCTGGTGTAGTTCAGGGGATTGAGTGCAGGCTGAGAACCAAAGAGTCGCAGTTCGATTGCCAGTCAGGGGACATGCCAGGGCTGTGGGCAAGGTCCCCAGTGGGGGACGAGTGAAAGGCAACCACACATTGTAGTTTCTTTCCCTCTCTTTTGCCTTCCCTTTTCTCTTTCTAAAAATAAATAAATAAAATATTTTTAAAAAAGCACCAAGAGAATTGAAGTTAGTTACCACATGGTTGCTAGATAGGAGCAGCGAGGGGGCATGTGGTAAGTGGAGACAGGTAGGGTAAATGAAGGCAGTTTGGCTTCCTCACCCAGGTGTCTGGGTAACAAAGAGAAGCAGTGTTCCCATAACCTTGAATGGCCCTGGTAATCAGTGTTCTAATAGCCTTGAGACTGGGTCCAATAAACTTTCCATAAGGCGAAGTGAGCATGCATGTGCAGAATTATGTATGTTATATAATTTGCAGGCTGGAAGCCAGCTTTGTTTGCCTCTAGTACTTAAGGAAGCAGGGGCTTCTTACTGGAAACATACAGCTTTGCAGTGTGGTAGGTCGCCCACCCATGAATAAAGGCATGCCAAGCATCCCCACATCTTCACACATTTTCTTCCCTCTTCCTGAAGCTAGGCCTTGACAGGCTGCAACACAGGGAGAATGAGTGAAGAGGTAATGGGATTAAGAAGTACAAATAGGGGTCAAGATGGGGATGAGATATCTGAGAGTGGAGTCCACTTCCCCCTGAGCACAGGTGGAACACCTAGCCAATCATTTGAAGAACAGACTGAACAGCCAATGATATCCCAGCCTATGTGAAGGTTGGGGGCCAAAAATTGTAGACGACATTGAAAAATCAGATGGTAAGGAGAGTGCTTGGGATGATAAGATCCCTGGGACCAGTACAGGGACCAAGGCAGTTACAGCCCCACCATAAAAGACCTTAAATAGAATATAGGCAGGAAAGTCTCAGACATTCCATGCAGCAATATTTTCACTGATATGTCCCTAAAGCAAGGGACATAAAGGAAAGAAAAAACAAATGGGACCTCATCAAAATAAAAATTTCTGCATGGCTAAAGAAAACAGCATTTCAATGAAAAGAGAACCAACCCTATGGGAAAACATATTTGCCAGTGATACCTTGGACAAGGGTTTGATCCAAAATACATAAAGAACTCATACGACTCCACTCCAAGAAGACAAGCAACCCAATTAAAACATGGGCAAAGGACTTGAACAAACACTTCTCCTAGGAGGACATACAGAGGGCCCAGAGACATAGGAAAAGATGTTCAGCATTGCTACCCATCCGAGAGATGAAAGTTAAAACCACAGTGAGATGTCACTTCACACCAGTCAGAATGGCCATCATAAACAAAGCAACGGACAATAAGTTTAGAAAGAATGTGTAGAAAAGGGAACCCTGGTGCACTGTTGGTGGGAATGCAAACTGTTACAATTACAGAAAACAGCATGGAATTTTCTCAGAAAACTAAAAACGGAACTGCCTTTTGACCCAGCAATTCCACTGCTGGGATCATATCCTAAGAACCCTGAAACACCAATCCAAAAGATTCTATGCACCCCAAAGTTCATAGCATCACAATGTACAATAGCCAAGTACTGGAAGCAACCTAAATGTCCATCAGTGAATGAATGGATAAAAAAAAATCATGGTGTATTTACACAATGGAATTCTATGCAGCAGAAAGAAAGAAAGAGCTCCTACCCTTTGCAACAGCATGGATGAAATGGAGAGCATTATGCTAACAAAAAAAAAAAAAAATCAGTTGGTGAAACACCAATACCGTATGATCTTACCTTTAAGTGGAACATTATCAACAAAACAAGGAAGCAAAATATAACTAGAGACATTGAAATTAAGAACAATCTGAGAGTAACCAAAGGGGAGGTGGGAGGGGATAATGTGTGGAGAGTGGGGAGGGGTTTTCAGGAAAAGCCCTAAAGGACACATGAACAAAACCAAGGGAGTTGAAGCAAAGGAGGGAGGTGGGGATTGCTGCAGTTGGAGGCTAGTGGTAGGGGGTAAATGCAGACAACTGTACTTGAGCAACAATGAAATAATTTTTACAAAAATTAAATTAAAATTTAAAAAAAGAAGTACAAATAGGTAGTTACAGAATAGCCATGGGATGTAAAATACAGTATATGAAATGAAGTAGCCAAACAACTTATAGGCATGACCCATAGACATGCCTATAATCCTCACAATGATGTGGGGATTAGCTGAGGGAATGGGACAGGGTGGAGAAAAAGGGGAAAGGTCAAGACAACTGTAATAGCATAATTAACAAAATACAATATTAAAAAAATTAAAACAAAAGATTTTTTTTCCTGAAAGTTTAGGCCAAAAGTGTGTATGCACAATACACATGGCAAAATGCAGTATTTTCTGATGAGAATATCTAGGAAGGCATTGAAGAGCAGGTGCTGTTGTTCAACATGGATAAACTTCTTCCTGGTGGTGTAGTTTCCAAGTTTGGCTCAGGCCTCTTGAAGACAACATGAGAAATTATCTGTCATTCTATGGGAAAAGACCCCTTCTCTCTAGCTAAATTGAGTTAGTTCAGTTATTTGCCACCAAGCACACTGTCTGATCCACATTCTACTATACTTGCCATACCTCCTATATGCTAGGTACTTTGAACACATTTATCTCATTTAGCTCTCCTTTACTGTCCTTATTCCTCGATCTCTCCATGGCAGAGCTGAGAATTGATCTCCAGATCTATGAAAACCCCAAACCCATTCTCTAACCATAATAAAGTTGCTCCTCCTCTGGAACTATCCATTTTCTCTCTATAGAATGAGTAGTTTAGACTGGAGAAAGATCTCTGAGCTTCTTTACACTTAAGTAAGTAGATAGTTCTATGTCGTGGAGGATTTTGCCCCATTGCTTCAGGAACATTCAGAAAATCCCTGTTGAGTATCCAACCTGGTAGCTATCTGGTGGACAGAGTCCATCACCCTAAGTAGTAGGAGTGACAATATGGGGTTGGAGCCTGCCAGTGATTCGGGACTTGGAACACAGGGCCCATTAATGTTTCCAGGACTGTACAGGTTCTGAAGTTACTTTTGTAGCCCTGAGCTCACACTTTCAGGTGGACATTGTTTCACACCTTGACTGCCCTCAGACCACTGACAGCATTGGCCTCGCATATACTTTTCCATGGGCTTTAAAGTGCTTTGACTGAGAAGCTGAAGCAATGGGATACAATGGACAAAGGTCAGTACTAGCACAGGGAAGACTAGCTGCTCTCCCAGTCCTGTCACTTACTGGATGGCCCTTGGTAATCCACTTGAGAAACCTCTCATTCTCCATTTTCACCCCTGAAAAACTGAGGGCTGTGGTACAAACAATGAGGTAATGCAGTGAAAGTGCTTGGAAAAATGAAAAGCATTGTACACATATTAGGGGCTATTATTAATTTAGAGAGGAATAGAAGAATCTAAAATTGTCTTGCATTTGAATACTATTTCTTTTTTCTTTTTTAAAATATATTTTATTGATTATGCTATTACAGTTGTCTCATTTCTCTCCGATCATTCCCCTCCACCTTGCATACCCCCTCCCATCCACATTCCCCTCCTTTAGTTCATGTTCATGTGACATAAGTTCTTTAGCTTCTACATTTCCCACACTATTCTTGCCCTCCCCCTGTCTATTTTCTACCCACCATCTATGCTACATATTCTCTGTACCTTTCCCCCTCTCTCCTCCTCCCACTCCCCTGTTGCTGACCCTCCATGTGATCTTCACTTCTGTGTTTCCATTCCTGTTCTAGTAGGCACATCATAATTACATTAGCCAAGATTAAAACAAAGGAGAGAATTCTAGAAGCAACAAGGGAAAAGGGCACAGTCACCCACAAAGGAGTTCCCATCAGACTGTCAGCTGATTTCTCAAAAGAGACCTTACAGGCAAAAGGGGGCTAGAAAGAAGTATTCCAAGTCATGGAAGTTGAGGACCTACATCCAAGATTGCTCTATCAAGCAGAGCTGTTATTTAGAATGGAAGGGAAGATAAAGTGTTTCTCAGATAAGGTCAAGTTAAAGGAGTTCATCATCACCAAGCCCTATTATATGAAATGTTAAAGGGACTTATCTAAGAAAAACAAGATATGATTAGAGCAACAAGTATGAAAGACATATGGACAAAAGCTAGGGGTGGGTGGAAATGGAAGGGAGCTGGGGAGGGCTGGGGCGGAGGGACGGGATGGGAGTAGAAAACAGAAGACTGTATAAGAACAACAATTAAAATAAAATTTAATTAAAAAAAAGAAAAACAAGATAAAAAATATGACAGTAAAAAGACAGTATACTCACAGATATTAACACCCACACCTAAAACAAAAGCAAACTAAGCAAACAACTTGAATAGTGTTTCTTATTCTGAAACTTGTTTTTTCTCATTTTGTCTTCACAGTTGCCCTGTGAGAAAGTAGGGCAGTTATTATTACCTCTGTTTTACAGATGAGGAAACAGAAGGAAAAGTGGTGGTGCTGGCTCTGAAAGCCAGGCATCCGGATTTCCAACCCCAGATTCATCTTAGATATATGCAGGTACTTCACCTCTACCTACTATACTGGTGACATTGACTGGACATCACAGTACGCCCATCTGTACTGTACAATGGGACTGGGCAGTGCCTGCAGGATCTGAGGCAGCAGAAGGATATTTGGTCTATACTAACACATTCTGGACTACCAAATGGGCTAAGAAAAACTATAATAAAGTTCCAGGTTTTCACCATTGCAATGGAGGGCAGGTTACAAATCAGACTTAGATGAATATTAAATGCTTGAAGGACCCAGTGTGTATTTTTAGAGCATGTACCCCACTCCCATCAACTTCTTTCTGCCCTCCTAGAATTTCTGAGTCAGCATCAACTGTGTGCACTGCTCTATCTATACCAGAAGGGTCAGCAGTAGGCTCTCTTTGAGATGCCCTGAAGAAAATTGATGTCGAAGTAGGTAGGTCTGGTTGAGGACTCAGACAAGATGAATTTCATCATCACCATTGTAGCATTATAATGAGTAAATTCAGGTGTTTCAGCTTTTACAGAGCACTCTGTATCCCCTGTTTCAAAGGAAGCCTGTAAGGTGGATGGATACCATTCTTAGCAGTGACTTACTGAAGAACAGCTGAGGAGCTCTCATCATCTGGATTGTGGGCAAACCCATAGTCTTATTACATGAATGGAATAGCTTGGGTCATTGCCTGGCATACTCCTGTGAGCCAGACTGTCCTTGAGGCTTGCCCATTGATTGGGTTACCTCAAAAAATGTGTATGCCAGTTCCAAACTGAGGCCTGAAGAGGCACCATGTGTTTCACTACACTTCTTTACTCATATGACCTGCACTACAAAGAACATCCCCTGGGAAGTTGCTGATACAAAAAGAATGGGGACACATGGCGAGTCCTGAATCCAACCTGCATCTTGGTGCTCAAAGTATGGAGTCCTACCTAGCACAGCCAATAACAGATAAGCCTTGGATGAATAAGCATGACATAAATGTGGGGATTCTAAGCTTTCACATCATGGAAGAGTTTATTATGCAAAATATTGTTGTAATTGGTTGACCAATACAGTTGTCTTTACTACAAACTGTGATTATAAAGTACGGGTCCTATTTGGCTTTTTAAAATAATAATTCTTGAGCCTTTATAGGTGGCAGATAAAAACTTGTCTACTATATGTGAAGCAATAAATGTTCCATTTCTATTTATTTCTTAAGGCAAATTAGTTATAGCTCCAAGTTTCTGAGTGCTAAAGTGATGACATGACCAATTTCACTCAGGAATGGATTCTCTCCCCAACATGTCATCACATCTAAAAATCCAGGGCATATGTGTCATATGACAAATGAATGAAGGGTCAAAGACATCACCATTTTTGCCCTTGCTCCTTCACTACCCTGGAACTCCACCAGTCACTGCAGTTGTGTGCAAGTTCAGAAATTACAGTGTGAAACAGAAGTTTTGACCTTTTACTGATTGACATCACTCAGATTTGACTGAGGCACACCTAGTAGAAAGCCTTTAGATGATATTGAATCAAAAGTAAAAACAATTTAATGACCATATGGTTTAAAAAGTTTACACTGAGTCTCAATGACATCAGGAATACAAAGACAACCTATGTTTCTCCATTTACTCAAGACTTCTTCCCTGCCTCTCAGAAAAATTTTATACATGTTTGTGTTTTTTTATGTACTGCATGTTTCTTGTTAAGTATATTACTAAGTTATTTACCAAGGTTTCCCATTGTCAAAGATAAATGTCAAGCTCCTTTATGTGTGTAGAAATGTTCTTCATTATAAAATTGAGATAATAATATATTGCATTCATATATTGTAGAGTCCTTATGTGCTACTCCTACCCACCTTCATTGCCTTACCTCTCACTTTTCCTGGTGGCCATACATAGTATGTTTCATTCATGTCAAATGCATGGATACTTTATTATATTTTCTCATTTTACACTTTTATAGATTCCTTCCTCTCTGCTTGGGATATTCAGCTGGCCATCTCCTACTTACACTGCAATATTTACTTTGACAGCACCTCTCCGTGAATAGGCCAGGACCAAGGTGATGCAAGAGAGGTTCCAGGAAGCAGAATTTATAGGCACTCACTCTCAGGATCAGCAAAGTGCCTCCTGAAATGTTGTGCCCTGAAGACCTCACTCACCCTCCCCATCCCTATCCCTGTTCTTTAATGCCTCCCCTGATTTACTCCACCTCTTCCCCAAGAAGAGCTCATTTATGCAAACTCTGTACTCTTCTATGTTATAGTCTTTACAACACTAGACTGCATTTTCTTGTCACAGTGACCCTGCCATATCATCTTTGTAGCATCAGCACCATGCTTGGCCTAACATATTTGATGAGTAATAGTAAAATAACAACAAATATTTCTGAGCATTAATTTTGTGCCAGGGAGGGTTCTAAGTGTTTTGCTTAGTTGGCTTACTTAGCTCTTACAACAACCTAATGTTATGGATGAAGAACAGACTAAAGGAAGTTAAATACATTGTGGTAGCACACAATATGAAGTGGTACCCACTGAGGTTTGAACCCAGGTCCTTCTGATGCCAGATCCTGTGCACATCACTGATCTGGCATCATATTGAATAAGAACCAAAGAGGAAAAGAATATTTTCATTATGTTCTTCAGTCTCTAAGACAATCACTGCAAAGGGCAGTAAGAGCCTAAAATGCTGACTTCTTTCTCAGTCCCCAAACACCCCAATACTGGACAGAGATGCCAAGTGCTGGTCGAAATCTAGAAACTTAAAAACAAAAGTCTGTGTAATGATTTGCATGGCATTGACTAAGGACAGTTGTTGCCCAAAAGGAGTTGAGCCCTACAGAAAAATTCTGCCTTATTGGATGTGGGTCATTTGCAGTCAGAGGTTATAGAGACATTGTGTCTCCTCCATCTGCTCCAATGCACCAGCCATGATGGGTGAGCTCCACAGCTGGTACTGGCCTCACATCCTGCAGTGTAACTTCCCACACAGGACAACTACTCTGTACCTCTGTGTCCTCTGCCATTTATAGTGGGTAAGTAAAAAACAGATAAACATGTTCATGGCCAAAAATTATTCTTCCCAACTGGACCAGCAGAAAATTGATCCAAGGTAAGAAGGAGTCCCAACTCCACTACTTGTAAAAAAACAGTGAATGGGGCTGGCTGGAAACTAGGGCAAACATATCCTATAGGCTGCATTAATCACACCTTTGTATTTTCTGTGTTTCTGATGCTTTAACATGTTGGGACCTTGGTGACTCTGGAGAGGTTGCCCCTCCCAGGGCTAGCCAATTCCTGGAGATACTAAAGGAGTTTTCTGCCAACACACTTTTCATATGTAAAAGAAGTGATCTAGAGCTCACACCCAAACCATCTCCTTTATCAGGATTCTCATACTCTGGGCGCCATAGGGCCAGCTACCAAACAACTGGGGACAGCACTACACTCCCAAGCCCATAAAAATTATTTGTGCTAGTCAATCCTAAACCTGCCACCCACCTCACCTTGCCTTTGCTGGCAGATACTATAACAAATGTTCTTCCCAGACCTTTCCCCTACTTCTGCTGTCTCCTGACCAACCTGGTGCTTCCCCTAGCACAACCACCATCCCCCACACAAACACATCACACCTTGGGAACTCTGAGCAATAAACTGTCTTTTCAATGACAATTGTCCCTGATCTGTTGGCCTCACCATACCTGAATAATAATAAATAGAATCTACATTTTAAAACACTTACCCATGTACAGGGAGCAATCGCTTTTCCTTTGCCACTGATTGTTGTGAAACAAGAACAATCTGAATATTGCTGAGAAAGCAGAAACCTGGATTTTATTCATCCCTAAAAGTTTTAATGTTGCTAAGTAATTCAAACTTAAAATACTGCGTGTTTCAGGCATGCATCCAAGCATTAGAAATCAGAGGAAAACAAAAACAGAGAGAATGGAAGAGCCAGACACAATACTGCAGAATGTGATAGATGGCTTTCCATCCTTGTCTGCCTGGATCTGTCCAGACTAGTAAACAACTAGTCTAGATCTAAGGAATAATCTCTTTGATCACTATAAAAGGAAATAGTTTTCAAGCTTTTCTAACCTGGCTCCCAGTAAGAAATACATTTTACATCACAACATATACACATTCATATCTAGCATCTACCTGAAATAAAATGTCACCCTTACCACATGGAGTGTACATTGACATTTTCTAGTCCATTCCATTCCATTTAATTTTGTTAAGATTTTGGTTGCTATGCACTATATTGATTGCATAATCAGTAGTAAATCTAAAACCACAGCTTGAAAAACCCCACTAATTTAAAGATTAGTGGTACCAATTCATCATATTACAAATAACGTAACTGAAATTCACAAAGTAATAGGATTTGTTTATTATAACACAAGGTGAATGGCAGAGCCAAGCTTTGAATTATTATCAAGTCAATATCATTTCCCTAATATATTTATATCCATAAGTATATACCTGTATTAGTGTTGGAATTGTTATAATACACACACATACAAAATTTTTTATAGGAACTCATACACAATGGAGATAGTTGTGCAGTTTCTGGAAGGCTATTTTCTTCATGACTGATGCCAGAGCTTGAAGTCCACAAAGCACTGAGCTGATTCCACGAGGATAGACAGCAACCACAGTCTGTTCTTGTTCTCTCTCTAAACTCAGCAGTGTGAACACAGAAAGTGAAGGAGGCACTTTGTCATGGGTTAAAACATGCACACACCTGAGGAGTGGGAGAACTGAAGAAAGACCCAGCAAGAACCAGAACATATGTCAGGCGATCAACAGCCCTGTGAGCTACAAAATGGTGCTGCTTCACTCCAAGTCTCCCACACAAAATTCTCCAGGGCTTGCCCTTCTTTAGTCAATTAGAAAGCATGATTATGGTTCCACTTTAAAAACAGAATATCTATTTCTTTAGTTATTAAAATTGAGAATATATGATACCTATACATGAGAAAAATGGTATACTTTGTTTTCATTACTCTCCCACTTAGTTATTATTTGAATTTTTAAACTCTAGTTCTTATTTTCAAAATAATACTTTTCTATCATAAGAATCTTTCAAGGTTTATTCACATCTGTGTGCTGTTAGTTGACAACAATTGTATATTTTAACTCAATGTTCAGTTGCTTTCATCACATTCTATCAGTCTATTTAAGCCCAAATTTCCTTTTCTAGGATTTACTTCCTTTAATTCATCTAGATATTAGACAGATAAATTCTTGGTGGAGTCAGTTTATTGGTTTTCTTTTAATAAAATTCAACCAAGGCTTTACGTATCTGGATATTGTCTTTCTATTGTTTTCAAATTTGAGCAAGAATTTTACTTTCAGATTAAAGCCTTTCTCCTCAAGATTCTGCATGTGAAGTAGCCTTCAGGACATATTGTTAAGAAAAAAAGCCTTAACAATAATAACCTGGAGAATTGTGTATATACCACAATAACCATTCATCTAAGAAAAAGGAGATACAAACACACACACAAATTCTACTTAATTGACACACAGACTATCATTACTATATGTATTAGATACATGTATGTTATAATGTGTTAAATTGTGCTATTAACATGTGCAGTCATGTTATTGCTATATGTTCTGTTGAGCTGTATTAAATTAACTTAATATATTAATGTTACCATCAATATTGTTATAATGGATAACATTATCATGATCATATATGTATTATTATTACATGCTGTTACATGGTAAAACATTAAATTTACACATTTTATGTTAAAAATAGAAAAAACATTAAGACTTAATATGCTTAAATTAGTAAGGGCAGGAACATTGAAAGGATCAGCATGTGAAAAGTTTATATTTCCTTAAATAGAAATTACTTGGAACACATGCTAATATTTCACATAATTATGAAACATAATTAAATAAATAAATATGCAACCCCAGACTCTGAGAGTGAATTTAATGCAATAAACCTAATTGTGCACTCACTTGCTGACCTAATATCACCCAAAGGGAGTATTTCAAGTGACTCTAAAACACCAACCTCAAGGAAAAAACTCAAAAACACTCAAACTCATGGAGATAGAATAGCATACTATTAAACAATGAATAAGTCAAGAATGAGATCAAGGAAGAAATCAGAGTTTCTGGAAACTAATGAAAATGAACTCACAACAACCCAAAACTTATGGGACACAGCAAAGGCAGTCATGAGAGGGAAGTGCATAGCAATACAGGCCTACCTAAAAAAACATAGAAACATTTCAAATAAAAAACCTAACCCTGCACCTACAAGAACTTGAAGAAAAACAACAAAGACAGCCCAGAGAAAGTAGAAGGGAGGTAATAACCAAGATCAGAGCAGAATTAAATGACATAGAGACTAAAAGCATAGAGACAATTTTAAGGATCAATAAATCCAGGAGCTGGTTCTTTGAAAAGATAAACAAAATCTACCACCCTTTAATCTGATTCATCAAGAAAAAAAGAGAGGACCCAAATAACCACAATCAGAAATGAAAGAAGAGAGATTACAATTGACACCAGAGATATACAAAGGATTGTAAGAAATTACTATGAAGAACTATATACCAAGAAATTTGAAAACCTAGATGAAATGGACAAATTTCTAGAAACTTGTAAACTTGCAAACTGAATAAAGAAGAAGCAGAAAGCCTGAACAGAGCAATAACAGCTGATGAAATTGAAGCAGTAATCAAAAAACTCCCAACACACAAAATCCCTGGACCAGACCATTTCACAGGAGAACTCTACAAAGCATTTAAGGAAGAACCAACCCTCTATCATTCATAGACTATTCCAAACAATCAAAAAAATCAGAAGATTCCCAAATTCTTTTTATGAAGCCAGCATCCTAAACCCAAAACCAGATAATATAAAGACACAACAACAACAACAACAACAAAAAACTTCAGGCTAATATCACTGATGAACTGTTGGGAACTGTCCTGCCTGGTTTACAAAGCTGTAACCCCCCATGACTAAGGCTGAGTGAGCCACCTTTGGACCATAAACCACTAAGGAGACAAACCTTATCTCCCTGGCAAGGGCACTGCCTTTGCTCCTTTTACTACACCCCACTTGGCCCCCAATACTTGATTGGTTAGCCAATGATGGGTATGATTCCTCAAGGGAGAGATGACCTAAGACAGGTATCATCATGGGGTGCCCCAGGGAAGTGCTTGGAGTGCTATAGAAAAAGGGGGTGATGGACCCTCATCCCTTGACTTTGACATAGCCTGAGTCCTCATTCTGTCTCCAAGAAGTCTCCTAATCTCTTGGCTGCCTTATTTCCCCTGCCTGACTTGAGCCTGAAACAATGCTGGAGGTGGGTGCTGCCCTGTGCTGGAAAGGGCCGGTCCCTAGGCCAATCAGTCCTAAGAAAGAATACATAAAATCCTACAAAAACTACTTTGCTAATACTCTCAATTTAAATCATAAGGGTCCAAGCCTGAAATGAGTTTGTTCCCCAAAGCTTTATAGTCCTTTAGCTATTTGACCCTGACTCAAAATAGGCCCTCAGAGTTCTTTGAATGTTATCTATTGTTTAATCATTTCTTCCTGACAATGACTTATGAACGTTATTCCTGGGAAGATTGAACCCAATAAAAGCTTGTCAAGGCAAGGGTTGGGGCGCTCACCCCTTGAGAGAGAGGCGGAGGTACTCCGAGGCTTTTTCTCTTCTTCAGAGAGAAGCCACGCTGTCCCTTTTCCTCCACAGGACTCTTAAGTCCATGTGAATTTCTTGTATCTCATCCACAATGTGGCACACCCCATGAGCCCGGGTCTGCATCAATGAACAAAGATGCTAAAATCCTCAACAAAATAATTGCAAAGTACATCCAGCAATACATTGAAAAGATCATACAACATGACCAAGTGGGATTCATCCCAGGGATGCAAGGATGGTACAATATTCACAAATCAGTAAATGTAATACATCACATAAACAAAACCAAAGACAAAAATCACATGATCATATCAATAGATATGAAAAAATCATTTGTAAGGTAAATCACCCATTTATGACAAAAACACTCAGCAAAGTGGGAATAGAGGGAGCATTCCTCAACATAATCAAGGCCATATATGAGAGACCTACAGCCAACATCATACTTAATGTGCAAAAACTAAAATCTTTCCCACTAAGATCAGGAACAAGACAAGGTTGTCTACCATCACCACTTCTATTCATCATTGTACTGGAAGTCCTAGCCATGGTAATGAGACAAGAAAAGGAAATAAAAGGCCTCCAAATTGGAAAGGAGGAAAGTGTCATTGTTTGCAGATGACAGGATAGTGTACATAGAAAATCCTATAGATGCCACCAGAAAACTGCCTGACCTAATAAATGAATTTGTCAAAAGAGCAGGATACAAAGTCAATATTCAGAAATCAAAGGCATTTTTCTCCATCAACAATGATATATAAGCAACATAAATCAGGGGGAAAATGCCATTTGATATAGCAACAAGAAAGATTAAGTACCTAGGAATAACCTAACTAAGGAGGTAAAAAACCTATACTCAGAAAACTACACAACACTGAAGAAAGAAATTAAGGAAGACACAAACAAATGGAAACATATACCATGTTCATGGATTGGAAGATTTAATATTATCAAAATGGCCATGCTACCCAAAGCGATTTACATATTCAATGCAATCTCTATTAAATTACCCATGACATATGTCATAGATATAGAACAAACACTTCAAAAATTTATGTGGAACCATACATGACTCCGAACAGTTGCAGCAATTTCAAAAAGAAAAACAAAGTAGGAGGGATCATGATACTTGAAACCAAACTGTATTAAAAAGCCACTGTAATCAAAACAGCCTGGTACTGGCATAAGAACAGACATGTAGATCAATGGAAGAGAATAGATAGCCCAGAAATAAATCCAAGTCTCCACAGTCAATTAATATTTGACAAAGGGGACAGCAGCATAAAATGGAGTAAAAATAGCTTCTTTAACAAATGGTTTTGGGAAAGTTGGACAGCTATATGCAAAAAAAAATGAAACTTAATCACCAACTTTCACCATACACAAAAATAATTCAAGGTGGATAAAAGATTTAAATATAAGTCATGACATCATAAAGGTCCTTCAGGAAAACATAGGCAGGAAAATCTCAGACACTCCATACACCAATATTTTCCATGATATGTCCCTTAGAGAAAGGGATATAAAGGAAAGAATAAACATATGGAACCTCATCAAAATAAAAATTTCTGCATGCCTAAAGGAAACAGCATTAAAATGAAAAGAGAACCAACCCATTGGAAAACACATTTGCTAATGGTACCTCAGACAAGGGTTTGATCTCCAAAATACATAAAGAACTCACATGACTCTACTCCAAGAAGACAAGCAATCCAATTAAAACATGGGCAAAGGACTCGAACAGACACTTCTCCAAGGAGGACATACAAAGGGCCCAGAGACATAGAAAAAGATGCTTGGTATTGCTAGCCATCAGAGAGATGAAAATTAAAATCACAATGAAATACCACTTCACACCATCATAAACAAAGCAACAGACAAGTGTTGGAGAGGATGTGTAGAAAAGGGAACCCTAATGCACTGTTGGTGGGAATGCAGACTGATGCAGTCACTGTGGAAAACAGCATGGAATTTCCTCAGAAAACTAAAAATGGAACTTCTTTTTGACCCAGCAATTCCACTGCT
Source organism: Anoura caudifer (assembly GCA_004027475.1). Classification (NCBI taxonomy): domain Eukaryota; kingdom Metazoa; phylum Chordata; class Mammalia; order Chiroptera; family Phyllostomidae; genus Anoura; species Anoura caudifer. The sequence goes on from PVKU01006822.1 coordinate 27,644, forward strand.
GGGATTATATCCTAAGAACCCTGAGATGCCAAAATCTACAAGAATCTAAAAGAATCTACACACCCTAATGTTCATAGCAACACAATTTACAATAGTCAAGTGCTTGAAGCAACCTAAGTGCCCATCAGCAAATGAATGGATAAAAAAAAAAAAAAACATGGTATATTTACACAATGGAATTCTATGCAGCAGAAAGAAAAAAGGAGCTCCTACCCTTTGCAACAGCATGGATGGAACTGGAGAGCATTATGCTAAGTGAAATAAGCCAGGTGGTGAGGGACAAATACCATATGATCTGACCTTTAACTGGAACCTAATCAACAAAACAAACAAGCAAGCAACATATAAACAAAGACATTGAAGTTAGGAGCAAGGTGATGGTAACCAGAAGAGAGAGGAGAGGGGATAATGGGGAAAAATAGTGAAGGCTTTACAGGAACAAGTATAAAGGACACATGGACAATAACAAGGGAGGGGTTGATATGGGAGGGAAGTGGGAAAGAGCAGAAAACTGTACTTGAGCTACAATAAAAATCAAAAGTATTGTAAATCAATCAATCAATCAATCAATCAGTCATAGCAATGTGACTATACATCCCATGGCTCAAATCCTGGATCTCAATTTCAGCATCCTTGTAGAGAGCAAAATAGAACTCCTCATTTCACCTGAGCCCACCCACCAAAAAAATTATTCAAATGTAATGTATGCATTTATTTCTAATAGAATAAAATTACAGAAACCAGTTGGCTACCCATTATCTTCTCTGGAACACTTTCTCTGCCCAGGTATCTCCATGCAAGGGTGATACTAGTTAATTACCTGAGTTAAATATTTTACAGCCTGAAAGGACTTTCTATACTATAAGATTTATAAATATTCATTCTGCAGAAGGAGGGATGCAAGGGAAAGTTGGTTTCCAGTGGCTGCCTTTGTAGCAACTAGTCAATAGTAACCCTCTGAGGCAGTCTTGGTGCCTGGGTGAAATTCCTTGGGGCCTCAAATCCCTTATAGAAAAACAATTTCTTCAAATGCACAGCCATTTTTGCTGAACCGCTAAGTAATCTGCTTACCCATGTCAGAGACAACCTTAAGGTGATATGATAGATGCCAAGCAAATAATCAATCAATACACTGGTCTAGGCCTCTGTCCATCAGTTTGGCATTGTGTGGTCTAATTAGATGATAAAATGTGATGAATGTGTAGTAAACTCAACCTCTCCCCAGAAGCTCCCACGGGTCCTTTTCCATTTTCTAGCTGACCTTTTAGAGCTCAGCTTTATTGTATGTGAATGCAATTAGATCAATTTGTTAGATATTTGTATTCGCCTGGCTTGTTCAGAATTCAACTGTTCAGTATCACTTGACTGCCCTTCAGAGACTTGTGCACTGGTTGGTTTTCAAGTAGTGGATAAAGGTAGAAATGGGTGGTCTTGTCAGGATTCAAGCCTTTGAATGCTGCCCCTCAGAAGCATGTCTGAGATGCCATTTGCCTAAATCCCTTCTCCTTCTAGGTCTCAGGAGACACAATGAAGTATCTCTCAACATAGCTGAGCTTTAGTTCTGACTCTGCCGTTTGCTGAAAAGGCAACTTGAACACATTATTTAACCTGTTAAGCCTTGTTTTCCTTATCTGCCAAACAGAATCCCTTTCCTTTGGGTTTCCCCCACAGTACACCCTGAAAATAGGATTTTAATGCAAGCAGCTAATTTGGGTGGTGACACCAGCCACCAGTAGGGCAGTGATGCAGGGATGGGATGAGGCAAATGTGAGGTGCACTAGTAAGTGGGGCATCACCATTGACACTTGGTACTCAGTCCCTCTGGGGACCCCTGGGAGGTGGGGTAGAACATTTGCTAGAGCTGTCCCACCTGAGAGGCAAAGCAATTGGCAGAGCTCCACCAACTGCTCTTCCTTACTGACTGAGCTGCTCCAGGCTGTGAACTCTCTGGCATGTCAAACCAGCCCTGAACAATAGTGGCAGAGCCTTTCCTGAGATCAGAGAAAGCCTTCAAGCAGAGAGTCATAGATGACTTGAGTGAGAAACCTTGAGGGCACAAGAACATGGTGGAGCACCCACGGCAGAGAAATACTTCATTGTGTAGTCAGAAAGTGGTAATGCATGTCAAGACATAAATTCTTTGGCATGTAGGAAAGCATGCAATAGCAATAGTTAATACCAATATTTCTGGAAATATGTAAATGTAGGCAAATAGATTTTCTCAACACAGGAATCTGACAGTGGTACTAGAAGGTAAAATCCTGGAAGCCTTTATGGGGGAGTTGACATTTGATCTGAGTTTTTATGGATGAGTAGGTGTTTACTGGACACACAAGGGAAGTAAAAGACATTCTAAGCAGAAGAAATGACATTGTGCTGTGACACAGTACAGTTGATGACCTGCTTATAGTTGAGAATGGCTAAAGTGTAGAATGAGAGGGAGCTTTAAGTCATTTTGCCAAAATTCAAGTCATTAGAGATATTCTGAGTCATTCAAGAGCTTATAGTAGCATTCTATAAGCAGGGAGTCATTGGATCTGTCAGTGTAAAACTTGTAGCAGACTCTTGGGTGACACACAAAGGAACCCATTTATACAAATCTGCATACTGGACTGTGAGAAACTGCAAAGATGTTTTGTGTGAAAAGTACTTCAAGGTTTTCATTGAGCCAGCATATTACATGAATTCAAAGAGGGAAGAGAGCTAATCAAACTTAGATTGAGCTATTTACATAGAAATAGGCAGAGACACAGACACATTGTCCTGCACTATCTGAGCTACTGAGGACATCACCGGTCCATTATTAATGACACACCTGTTAAAAGTGGCACTGGTCACACTGGGACAAGCCCAGGAAAGAGTGAGCAGAATGTTAAAGTCTAAAACCATGTAAGATGTAAAATGGTCAAAAGAATAGAGTGAGTGAGCTTCAGAAGGTGGGCTCAGAGAATACAAGTATGTTGGCTTCGGTTATGAGGAAGGGATTATATTAATATTTACTCTGTGTGATTCCAATGAAAATTCAAACTCCAGTAAAGCACATTTCAAATCAGTGGAAATTATCAAAGCCAGCCAACATTGGAATGGCCAGACTGGGAAAGGAGGTTCTCTAATCTAAGGAATGATCAGTAATAGATAAGAAAAATACCTATCCACATGGTTAGTTTGAGGAACTTTAAAGAATGGAACTAAACTTTAAAGATTCTCTTCAACTAAGATTCTGAGATTTGACATCCGGGGTCCCTTCCAGGCATCCCCTAGGGGAAGCAAACCACAAAAGGGAACTTACTCGGGGTATGCCACAAAGATATCATTCCTAGTAGTCAAAAATAAAAGACAGCATCACTATGTGGTCAGCTGCACAGGAATGGATTAAGCAAGATACGGAAAAAAACACAGAAGTTTCTTTTTGCTGTATAAAGGGAATAATAGGCATCGACTAACAGCTATGCCCCAGGCACATATACCAACATTAAGAGTAGTGGTTGTACCCAACTAAAAAAATGGGCAAAGGACTTGAACAGACATTTCTCCAAGGAGGACATACAGAGGGCTCAGAGACACAGGAAAAGATACTCAGCATCACTAGCCACCAAAAAAATGAAAATTAAAACCACAATAAAATACCAGTTCACACCAGTCAGAATGGCCATCATAAACAAAGCAACAAACAACAATTATTGGAGAAGTTGTGGAGAAAAGGGAACTCTAGCGCACTGTTGGTGGGAAGGCAGACTGGTGAAGCCACCGTAGAAAACTGTATAGAATTTCCTCAGGAAACTAAAAATGGAACTGCTTTTTGACCCAGCAATACCACTGCTAGGATTACATCCTAAGAACCCTAAAACACCAATCCAAAAGAACCTATGCACCCCAATGTTCATAGCAGCACAATTCACAATAGCCAAGTACTGGAAGCAACCTACATACCCATCAGTAAATGAGTGGATCAAAAAACTATGGTACATTTACACAATGGAATACTATGCAGCAGAAAGAAAAAAGGAGCTCCTATCCTTTGTGATAGTATGAATGGATCTGGAGAGTATTATGCTAAGTGAAACAAGCCAAGCAGTGAAAGAGAAATACCATGGAACCTAATCAACAAAGCAAACAAGCAAGCAAAATACAACCAGAGACATTGAGATAAAGAACAATCTGACAGTAATCAGACAGGGGGAAGGAGAGGGATAATAGGGGATAATGGTGGAGGCCATCAAGGAACATGTATGAAGGACACATTGACAAAGCCAAGGGGGGTGGGTTTGAGGGTGGGAGGTGGGCATGGGTGGGGTGGGGGTGGATGTGGTGGGGTGAAAATGGAAACAAATGTACTGAACAACAAAAAAAATAAGCAGTGATTGTAAAGGCTAAAATTATTGAGTGTTTATGTAGTTCTTATTCAATTCCCATAAAAGCTCTCTGAGCTTCATAACTCCATTAGATGAATTCTATTTGTTGTGAACAGTGTTCTTTGAACATTGGTGAAGAGAGAATTTATATAAAACTTTGGAGAAAGAAAGTCATTCCCATTTAGGGTCAGAGGTAAAAACCATTGTTTCCTTTGGACAACACAAGACACTTCCTGTGAAACATCACAAAACATCCCTCTGGAAATAGCAATTCAGGTAATCATGGTTGAGTCACTTGTGCTTACAAATGTGTAAGCTTTTAGGCACTACTTCTGATCCACCTGTTAGAACATTCTGCTCCCTTGGCTCAGACCCTGCAAGTCATCATTTGCCTAAATTGTGATACAAGATCACTGAGTCATTTCAATCTCATACTTCTCCCACTTGGCTGATCTTCTGGATTAATCCCTCCCCACCAAAACATGGATGCATCTAGTGCCAGTCCCAACTCCTCTCCCATGGGGCCATCAACCTGAAATGACAATGAATCCATTGGCATCCCCACCTTTCTGCTGGGAATTAGGAAACTTCCCAACACATTCTCCTTACAAAGTTAATCTGAATTTCCAAGCACTGACTTCAGCAGTTATAGAGTAAGCTCCTATGCTGTCCTCCAACCATACATATTCAAATATTGCCACAGAATACGCACTGATTTCTGTTATTCCACAATAGGAGAGATACCAAAGAGTAGGTGTGTCTTAATCAAGGTTCCTCTTGTTATCTCAAACAAACAAACAAGCAAATAGACAAACAAATAAGGAATGAAACTAGTACAGGAGCAAGACTTGGAACTGAAGTTTAGAGAGTACAGCCAAGCTACCCAACAAGAGTATGAAGCAGGAACCGGAAAGAAGTCAGAGATGCTGCAATCTCTCTCTCCTCTCTCTCTCACTCTCTCTCTCTCTCTCCCCCATCTCTATCTCTATCTCTGTCCTGCCTTCCACTCTCCTCTCTTTCTATCTTCCTCTTCCTTCTTTCTCATTCCTTTATTCTTTCTGGAATAAAATGGCTTTTCATCTCTGTGTCCACATGCCCACTATATTTCCTCTCTCAGACTAGCTTTGGCTGGCTTAAAGAGCAAAGAGCCAAATGTGGCTGCCCCATAGCTCCCAAATTTGCATATTCTTGTTTCAAAATAGCCAGCAGAAAACAAATCACATTGCTAAATCTAACTCCAGGTTCATGGGTGAAAGAACGTCACTAGTCCATTTAGTATAATTATTCCATTTAGGACCACACGTCCAGCCCCAGTTCAATCAGCTGTGGCCAGAGGGCAGGAGCATATAGTTCAAAAATGGCTCCCAGATTTCATCATGGTGATGTGGGGCAAAAGTTCTCAAGGAAGAGAGCATATGGGGTAGGGTGGATTTTCCTCCTCTAACTTTATATCTCAGTCACAGATAATCTTGGAAAATTCTCTTCCACTTTTGACCAATATTCTTTGAGCTCTCCTTAATTTATTGGCAAATCTTATTTTGATCTTATTCCAGGCATAACTCTGACTCATGGAGGAAAATAGTCCCCATAAAGTAAATTATCTGTTTTAATATTTTCTTAATGGTAGATTTCTATGCTAGTAGGATGAATGGAAAGGCAGGGAAGGGAGGTCAGCAGAGTTCAGGAAAGAAATCTCAGTAAACACACTACTGCAGTCTTAAAAATTAGGTTGGTTGGTTTAATTTAACTAGACATTACAAAATCTAGGAAGTTAGTTTCCATCAAGAAAGTGAGTTAGTCAAAGGCCCAGATACTTGTACAAGTCTTAACAGAGGCTGGATAGGAAAAAAGGTACTTTTCAATGTGATAACAAATATTAATTCTCAAGTGTACTAGAGTCTTCAGAAACTCAGAATGAACCTAAAATAAAAGCTTTAAGTATACATCTTCTTTCAGTCATGTGAACTTTGAATTTATTTTCAATTTTTTCACATGGGACAAAGGGTGAAATTTTTGTTATACATGTTTGGGAAATGCCCAGGTGTAAAGAAAGGCTGCTTATTGATCAGGAAATAAGATGGTGATGGAATAAATAACAGAATCAGACAAATCTAGGTTCCAATCCCATAATTTAGTTGTACTAATTTCTTTGAACATCAGTTTTCATTATTTATAAAATGGGGACAATAATACAAAGCTTACTTCAAAGGTATTATAGAGATTAAATGAGTTGGTGAATATAAAGTAGTTGGCACCAATCTAGTATATAGTGCTCAATGAATGATGTCTTTTTATTTTGTTGTTATTATTCAGAAGAAAGCATTGCACTGCACAGTCTGACAAAGTATAGCCAATAATATAGTGCTTGCTTTGATTTGTGATTTCTCCAGGCCTCTCATAATCCCTTTTTCCCCCTCCTTGTATTTAAATCTCAATATCTAAGATCTGAAGCTTAATCCCTTGTTATTGTCCAAGCATCTGTCCAGAAGACAAGTTAACCATATTGGCCCCAAGATTCATCCTTAAATGACTATCCAAACTCCTTAGTACAAACCGAACTTCAAGGTCTGCCAGTGTCTCTGGTTTCACTTCTGCACAGTTATTCCCTAATAATAATGTAACAATTAATGGCTCATTGATTATTCCATGCTCCCTTATGCTTTCATACCTTCACATATGCCATTCATTCTACCTGAACAGTGAATGGCCACTGCCATGGGATGAATCTACCAAAATACCAAAATGCAACACACAGCTATAATAATTAAAACAACTTGATATGGGTAAAAAACCAGCAAAATTCAATAGGGTCTCATAACAGATCCATGTGTACATAAGAATTCATCTTGGGTTAAAGGTGACACTTGATAGACATGATTAAATGGTGAGATACCCAGTTCATGGCACTGGGATGACTGCATACCCTCTTGAGAAAAAGTTAGATTCTTCTCATATCATACAAACACTACATGTAAATATAGATTACAGGTAGATAAAAATACAGCAGGAGAAATAAAGCTATGAGGATACTAAATGAAAATACAGGAGAATATGTTTATAATCTTGGAATCAAGAATGACTTCATAAGCAAAACATAGAGGTCAAAGCCCTTTTTAAAAAAACACATTTTTAACTACATAAAAATTAAAAACTTCTTGAGGACAAAGGAGGGCATAAACAAGGTAAAAATAGTCTTAGAAAATAATTGCAATAGAAAAGTCAGAGGAAAGATAAAGATCTAGAATATTAAAAGTTCCAACAAACCACTAGGAAGAGACAAACAATCCATGTGAAAAATGGGCAAAGGATTCAAGAAGGGATTTAAGGGAAGAAAATACACAACCTGTCAAAGATATGAGAACATATTATCAGTGAAATGCAAGTTAAAATGTCAAACTATCAGTTTTTGCCAATCAGACTGAAAAATTAAAAAGATTAATAATAACTAGTATTGGAAAGGTTCAGAGGAACAGAAATGTTCTTACATTGCTATCTGGAGTGGGAAGTGGCATAATACAATTACAGATGAATTCAGCAGTACTTATCAATATTTGAATTGTGTGCACCCTTTGACCCAGAAATTCCATTTCTAGGAACAGTCTTACAGATGTTTTATGACATGTGCACAAAGATGTACATATAAATATGTTGACACTAGCTTGGTTTATAATAGAAAAATGTTGAGAATAATCCAAGTGCCCACCAAGACAGGAATACTTAACATAGCCATGGGCATCCATACACAAGTTAGCTCTTGCCCTGGCTATCAGTTTCCCAATACTCTTGCTACCTAGCAGCACCTGCCATCCCAGATATCAGACTGCTACAATACCAAATCCAAGCTAGATTATTGACCAGTCCTACAAGTGGGTTGCCATACTTAAAGTGCTCTAAACAATATCTGACACATAGTAAAAGCACAACAAATAATAGCAATAGGTTTTATTGTTATAGTGTTGGTATACTGTGCAACCACTAAAGAAGAAAGAAATAGATCTGTGAAAACTGAAATGAAAAGATCATTTGAGACACAATTTTAAAAAGTCAAAGAACAGAACATAGGCATGGATATATGTAACAGACTGATAGCTGGTGGAGGGTTGGGGGAGGAAGGGACTGTGTGAAAGAATATGAAGCAATTGGCCAAAGAACATATATGCATAACCCATAGACACAGAAAACAGTGTGGTGATGGCCAGAGGGAAGGTGGGCGAGGGCAGGGGAGAGGTAGGCAAAGGACAAGATGGAGAGTAGGGACATGAGTGATAGTGTAAACAATAAAAATAAAGTGAAGAAAAAAAGAGCCAAAGAGCAAAAACATACATCAACCTCCATTTCTAGTCAAAATGGAATACCAGAGACTAGATTTTCCCCCTGCCTGAAACAACCAAAAAAAAAAAAAGACAAAATATATGAAGTAATGGTTTGAAAGACCCTGGACACCAGGTAACAAAGAACACTGAAACTGAGAGAGAAGAATCAAAGGAGGTAAGAATATGTGGGATGTCACTAGAGCAAAACCTGGAGGGGAAAATCTAGCACTGACTCTTAGCTCAAAAAAAAAGGAAAGTTCTTAGTCAGTAGCCTCAGCTCTCAGAAAAAAAAAAAAAAACTAGAATAAGAAGAGCAAACTAAATCCATACGAAAGGAACTAACAAAAGTCAAAGTAAGTACAATGAATTAGAAAACAAATGGTCAATTAATATTTGACAAAGGGGGGCAAAATGATAAAATGGAGTAAAAATAGCCTCTTCAACAAATGGTATTGTGAGAGCTGGACAGCTACATGCAAAAAAATGAAACTTGGTCACCAACTTACAACATACACAAAAATTAATTCAAGGTGGATAAAAGACTTAAATATAAATTGTGACACCAAAAAACTCCTTCAGGAGAACATAAGCAGGGAAATCTCAAACACTCCACACACCAATATTTTCACTGATATGTCCCCAGAGCAAGGAACAAAAAATAAAGAAAAAACAAATGGGATCTCATCAAAATAAAAAGTATCTTCCCAGCTAAAAACAGACAAACAAACAAACAAGCAAGCAAAACAAACAAAAAATAGCATTAAAATGAAAAGAGAACCAACCCTAGGGGAAAACATATTTGCCAATGATACCTCAGACAAGGGTTTGACATCCAAAATATATAAAGACTGAACACATTTCCACTCCAAGAAGACAAACAACCCAATTAAAAAATGGGCAAAGGACCTGAACAGACACTTCTCCAAGGAGGACATACAGAGGGCCCAGAAACCTATGTAAAGATGCTCAGCATCACTAGCCACCAGAGAGATACAAACTAAAACCACAATGAGATACCACTTCATACCAGTCAGAATGGCCATCATAACCAAAGCAACAAACAACAAGTGTTGGAGAGGATGTGGAAAAAAGGGAACCTATTGCACTGTTGGTGGGATTGCAGACTGGTGCAACCACTATGGAGAACAGTATGGAATTTCCTCAAAAAAATAAATGGAACTTCCTTTTGACCCAGAAATTCCATTGCTGGGATTATACCCTAAGAACTCTGAAGCACCAATCCAAAAGAAATTATGCACCCCAATGTTCATAGCAGCACAATTTATAATAGCCAAGTGCTGGAAGCAACTTAAGTACCCATCAGTAAATGAATGGATCAAAAACTATGGTACATTTACCCAATCAAATACAATGTAGCAGAAAGAAAGGAGCTCCTATACTTTGTGAAAGGTTTCACAAACAATGGGAAGACAAAGAAACAAACGCCAAATGAAAGGAAAGGAGGAAGCCTCAAAAAGAATGCTAAATGATATAGAGGCAAATCAACTATCAGATATTGAGTTCAAAGCAATTGTTATAAGGAAGCTCATAAGCTCACCGAGAATTTAAAAAAGCTACAGGGAGACTATGATGATCTCACTGCAAACTATAAAAGCATAAAAAGGAAATAGAAACTACCAACAAGCCAAAAAGAAATAAAGAATACAATTTCTGAACTGAAGAACACAGTAAAAAGAATAAAAAGCAGGCTAGGTGAAGCAGAGGATTTTATCAGCGAGTTGGAGGACTAGGTAAGAAAAAACACCCAGAAAGAGTGAGAAAAGGAAAAGAGACTAAGAAAGAATGAAGAGGTGATAAGGGAATTGCAAGACAATGTGAATGTAACAATACCTATACAATAGGGATATGAGAAGTAGAAGTAGATGAGCAAGGGATAGAAAATCTGTTTGAAAAAGTAATGATGGGAAAACTTCCCCAATTTGATGACAGAAAAAGTCATACAAAGCCAGAAAACACAGAGTCTCAATCAAGAGGAACCCAAAGAGGCCCACATCAAGACACATCATAATTAAAATGGCAAAATTCCAAGACAAAGACAGAATGTCGAAGGCAGCAAGGGAGAAACAGGAAGTAAAACAAAAGGGAGCCTTGATAAGGCTAGCAAGTGACTTCTCAATGGAAACACCCCAAGCCAGAAGAGATTGGCAAGGAATGAAAACCAAAGCCTGCAACCAAGACTACTTTACCCAACAAGGCTCTCAACTAAAATGGAAGGCCAAATAAGGAGTTTCCCAGACAAAAGAAGCCTCAAAGAATACACCTCCTCCAAACCAGCTCTGCAAGAGATGCTAAGAGGTTTCCTTTAAGAACAGGAAGAAAATGTGTGTGTGTGTGTGTGTGTGTGTGTGTGTGTGTGTGAGAGAGAGAGAGAGAGAGAGAGAGAGGGGTATGAAAGAATGGCAATGAATAAGTACCTATCAATAATGACCTTAAATGTAAATGGACTAAATGTTCCAATCAAAAGACACAGAGGAGCTGAATGCATTAGAAATCATGATCTACACATATGCTGCCTACAAGAAACCCTCCTGAGAAAAAAAAGATCTACACATACTGAAAGTGAAAGGCTGGAAACAAATATTACCAGCAAATGGACAGGGTAAAAAAAACAGGGTAGAAATACTGAGATCAGAAAAAAACAGACTTCTAAAAAGGGCCATGAAGAGAAACACAGAAGTTCACTTCAGAATACTAGAGGAAACATTCCATCAAGAAGGCATAAACATTGGAAATATCTATGCACCCAACATAGGAGGACCTAAATACATAAAGAAAATCTTGGAGGACTTCAAGAAAGATATTGACAGGAACACAATTATAATAGTGGATTTTAACAACCCACTGTCAAAAATGGACAGATTTTCCAAACAAAATATCAACAAAGATATTGCAGCATTGAACAATGCCCTATAGCAAATGGACTTAACTGATACATATAGAGCCTTTTATCCCAAAGAAGCAAAATACACATTCTTTTCACATGCACATGGAACATTTTCAAAGATAGAGCACATGAGGAGGACACAAAACAAGCTTCAACAAATACAAGAAAACTGAAATCATATCCAGCATTTTCTCAGACCACAAGGGACTGAAACTAGAAAATAAACCTCAAGGAAAACTCTCAAAAACACTGAAATTCATGGATATTGAATAGCATGCTATTAAACAGTTAATGGGTCAAGAATTAGATCAAGGAAGAAATCAGAGTTCTGGAAACTAATGAAAATGAACTCACAACAACCCAAAAATTATGGGACACAGCAAAGGCAGTCATGAAAGGGAAGTTCATAGGATACAGGCCTACCTAAAAAAAGATAGGAACACTTCAAATAAACAACCTAACCTTACACCTACAACAATTTGAAGAACAACAAGTACAGCCCAGAGCAAGAAGAAGGAAGAAAATAACTAAGATCAGAGCAAAATTAAATGACATAGAGACTAAAAGCACAACTCTAAGGATCAATGAATCCAGGAGCTGGTTCTTTGAAAAGATAAATAACAAGCCTTTAAGCAGACTCATCAAGAAAAAAGAGAGAGGATCCAAATAAAAACAATCAGAAATGAAAGCAGAGAAATTACAGTTGATAGCACAGAAATACACAGGACTGTACAAAATTACTATGAAGAACTATATGCCAAGAAATTTGAAAACCTAGATGAAATGGACAAATTTCTAGAAACATGTAAACTTGCAAACTGAATAAAGAAGAAGCAGAAAGCCTGAACAGAGCAATAACAGCTGATGAAATTGAAGCAGTAATCAAAAAGCTCCTGACACACAAAAGCCCTGGACCAGATGGTTTCACAGGAGAATTCTACAAAGCATTTAAGGAAGAGATAACCCCTATCCTTCACAGACTATTCCAAAAACTCCAAGAAGATGGAAGGCCCCCAAACTGTTTTTATCAAGCCAGTATCATCCTAAACCCCAGGCTAGATAAAGACACAACAAACAAAGAAAACTTCAGGCCAATATGGCTGATGAACAGAGATGCTAAATTCCTCAACATAATATTGGCAAACCACATCCAGCAATACATTAAAAAGATCGTACAACATGAACAAGTGGGATTCATCCCAGGGATGCAAAGATGGTACAATAATCACAAATCAATAAACGTAATATATCACATAAAAGCAAAGACAAAAATCGCATGATCATATCAACAGATGCAGAAAAAACCTTTGATAAGGTACAGCACTGATTTATGAGAAAAACACTCAGCAAAGAGGGAATAGAGGAAGCATTGTTCAACCTAATAAAGGCCATACACTAGAGACCTGCAGCCAACATAATAGTCAATGGACAAAAAGTAAAAACTTTCCCACTAATATCAGGAAAAATACAAGGTTGTACACTTTCATCACTTCCATTCAACATGGTATTGGAAGTCCTAGCCACAGCAATCAGACAAGAAAAAGAAATAAAGGGCACACAAATTGGAAAAGAGGAAAAAAAAACTATCATTGTTTGCAGATGATATGATAGTGTACACAGAAAATCCTGTAGACTCCACCAGAAAACTGCTTGACCTAGTAAATATATTTGGCAAAACAGCAGGATACAAAGTTAATATTCAGAAATCAAAGTCATTTTTCTCCACCAACAATGATATATAAGAAACAGAAATCAAGAAAAAAATCCCATTTGATATAGCAACAAGAAAAATAAAATGCCTAGAAATAAACCTAACCAAGGAGGTAAAAGACCTGAATGCAGAAAACTACACAACACTGAAGAAAGAGATCAAGGAAGACACAAACAAATGGAAACATATACCGTGTTCATGGATCAGAAGAATTAACATCATCAAAATGTCCATACTACCCAAAGCAATTTACAGATTCAATGCAATACCTATTAAAGTACCGATGGCATATTTCACAGATATAGAACAAACATTTCAAAAATTTATATGGAATCATAAATGACCCCAAATAACTATAGTAATTTTGAGAAAGAAGAAGAAGTAGGAGAGATCACAATACCTGATATCAAACTGTATTACAAGGCCACTGTAGTCAAAACAGCCTGCTACTGGCATGAAAACAGACACTTAGACTAGTGTAACAGAAGAGATAGCCCAGAAATAAACCCAAGTCTCTACAGTCAATTAATATTTGACAAAAGAGGCAGAAGCATAAAATGGAGTAAAAAATAGCCTCTTCAACACATGGTGTTGGGAAATCTGGACAGCTACATGCAAAAAAATGAAACTTGATTACCAATTTACACCATACATAAAAATATATTCAAGGTGGGTAAAAGTATTAAAAATAAGTCATGACACCATAAAAGTCCTAGAGGAAAACATAGGTAGGAAAATCTCACATACTCCACACACCAATATTTTCAGTGGTATGTCCCATAGAGCAAGAGACATAAAAAAAAATAAACAAATGGGATGTCATCAAAAATAAAATAGCATTAAAATGAAAAGAGAACCAACTGTATGGGAAAACCTATTTGCCAATGATACCTCGGAGAATGGTTTGATCTCCAAAACATATAAAGAACTCACAGGACTCCATCCCAGGTAGACAAAAACCAATTAAAAAATGGGCAAAAGACCTGAACAGACACTTCTCCAAGGAGGACATACAGAGGGCCCAGAGACCTATGTAAAGATGCTCAGCATCACTAGCCATCAGAGAGATGCAAATTAAAACCACAATGAGATACCACTTCACAACAATCAGAATGGCCATCATAGACAAATCAACAAACAAGTGTTGGAGAGGGTGTGGATAAAAGGGAATCCTAGTGCACTGTTGGTGGGAATGCAGACTGGTGCAGCCACTGTGGAAAACAGTATGGAATTTTCTCAGAAAACTAAAAATGGAACTGCTTTTTGACACAGCATTTCCACTGCTGGGATTATATCCTAAGAACCCTGAAACACCAATCTAAAAGAACCTATGCACCCCAATGTTCATAGCGTCACAATCTACAATAGCCAAGTGCTGGAAACAACCTAGGTGCCCATCAGTAAATGAATGGATCAAAAAATTATGGTACCTTTACATGATGGGAAACTATGCAATAGTGAGAAAGAAGGAGCTCCTACACTTTCTGACAGCATGGATGGAGCTGGAGAGCATTATGTTAAGTGAGATAAGCCAAGCAGTGAAAGACAAATACCATATAATCTCACCTTTAACTGGAACCTAATCAGCAAAACAAACAAACAAAAAAAAAACAAGCAAAATACAATTACAGACATTTAATTAAGAACAAATTGACAGTAACCTGAGGGGATGTGAGAGGGTTTAATGTTGGGAAAAGGGGAAAGGGTCTTCAAGAACAACTCTAAGAGACATATGGACAAAAAGAAAGAGGGCCTGAATCAGGAGAGGGAAGTGGGGATGGCTGGTGTGGTGAGGGGTGGTGTGGGAACAGGCAGACAACTGTACTTGAACAAAACTAAAATTAAATTAAGTTAAATTCAATAAAAAGAACAATGATGCAAAATTTAAAAATATCTTTTAGTAAATTAAATTTAATAATGTAAATTTAAGAGAATACATCATGTCTAGAGTTTTTCCAAGAATGTAAGTTTGGTTTAACATTGAAAAATCAATCTATGTTTATAAAATGTGAATAAAACTGTATGAGATCTGTCCAGAAGGTATCCAGCCATGTAAATGAAAAATAGACATTTATTGAAGAAGACACAAGATACACGAAACACTGTATGTAGGACAGTGATGTCTCAGTCCCCTTCAATATAGGTACCTTGAGACTTCGCACAGTTCTCTCAATTGCCATCAGCTGCCCTATAGAATTTTTCTGAATCTCATTGACAGTCTGAAATGTTTTCCATTTCTATGGTGATTTTAGTTTTGAGAAAAGCCAGAAATCAAAGGGCACTATATCTGGACTGTAGGGAGGCTGAGTCACCCGGGTGATTTGATATTTCTCAAATAAACTCTGCCTGAGATGTAATGCACGAGTGAGTGCATTGTCATGATGAAGCTGCCAATGACCAGCTGCCCATAGTTGCAGCCTTCTGAATTATCCAAATAGTTTCTGCATAGGAATGTTCAAGCTTAATACAATATTTGATGCAAATTCATTGCTTTACTCTCTCAGTCATTTTGAATGAATTGCCACACAGTACACATGCTCACTCAATGGCATCTTCCAGCCCCTACCCCTGTGCCTAGTACCATGAAGTCATCAATGTTCATGCATATGTATTCCAGTCCACTCTCCTTGGCTTCTAAGTTACATTGATGTCATGCAAAACATTCTTTTTATATTAACAACAGTTGGTCTTTTTCTGGACAGAACTCATATATGATTCACAATGTCAACAAATTAAAAAGGAAAAAATATCATCTCAGGCATAGAAATGGCGTTTGACAAAATCCAATATCCATTCTTTTTTTAAATTTATTTTAATTGTTGTTCTTGTACAGATTCCTGTCTTTACTCCCATCCCAACGCACAGCCCCAGCCTTCCCCACCTCCCTCCCATTTCCACCCCCCTAGTGTTATCTACGTGTCCTTTATACTTGTTCCTGTAAACCCTTCCCCTTTTCCCCTGATCTTACCTCCCCTCTCCCCTTTGGTGACTGTCAGTCTGTTCTCAATTTCAGTGTCTTTGGTTATATTTTGCTTCCTTGTTTGTTCTGTTGGTTAGGTTCCTGTTAAAAGTGAGATCATATGGTATTTGTCTTTCACCTCCTGGCTTATTTCGCTTAGCATGCTGTTCTCCAGTTCCATCCATGCTGTTGCAAAGGGTAGGATCTCCTTCTTTCCTTCTGCTGCATAGAATTCCATTGTGCAAATGTACCATATTTTTTTTATCCATTCATTTACTGATGGGCACCTAAGTTGATTCCAACACTTGGCTATTGTAAATTGTGCTCCTATGAACATAGGGGTGCATAAGTTATTGTGGACTGGTGTTTCAGGGTTCTTAGGATATAATCCTAGCAGTGGATTTGCTTGGTCAAAAGGTAGATCCATTCTTAGTTTTCTTAGAAAATTCCATACTGCTTTCCATAGTCATTGTACCAGTCTGCAATCCCACCAACAGTTCACTAGGGTCCCTTTTTCTCCACAACCTCTCCAACACTTGTTGTTTGTTGCTTTGCTTATGATGGCCATTCTGACTGGTGTGAAGTGGTATCTCATTGTGGTTTTAATTTGCATCTCTCTGACAGCTAGGGATATTGAGCATCTTTTCATGTGTCTCTGGATCCTCTGTATGTACTCCTTGAAGAAGGGTCTGTTCAAGCCCTTTGCCCATTTTTTATTGGGTTGCTTGTCTTCTTAGAGTGGAGTCGTGTAAGTTCTTTATATATTTTAGAGATTAAACCATTGCCTGAGGCATGATTGGAAAATATATTTTCCCATACACTTAATTCTCTTTTTTATTTTAATACTGTTTTATTTTAGCCATGCAGAAGCTTTTTATTTTGATGAGATCCCATTGCTTATTCTTTCCTTTATGTCCATTGCTTTAGGGGACATATCAGTAAAAATGTTGCTGCATGAAATATCTGAGATTTTCCTCCCTATATTCTCCTCTAGGACTTTAATGGTGTCACAGCTTATATTTAAATCTTTTATCTAGATTGAATTTATTTTTGTGTATGTTGTAAATTGGTGCTCAAGTTTCATTTTTTTGCAAGGAGCTGTCCAATTCTGCCAACACCACTTGTTGAAGAGGCTATTTTTAATCTATGTTATGGTGCTGCCCCCTTTGTCAAATATTAATTGACCATAGAGACTTGTTTTTATTTCTGGGCTTTCTGTCCTATTCCACTGGTCCATGTGCCTGTTTTTATGCCAGTACCAGGCTGTTTTGATTACAGTGTCCTTGTAATACAGTTTGATATCAGGTATTGTGATCCCTCCTATTTGATATTCTTTCTCAAATTTGCTACAGCTATTTGGGGTCATTTATGGTTCCATATAAATTTTTGAAGTGTTTGTTCTATGTCTGTGAAATATGCCATTGGTACTTTAATAGGTATTGCATTGAATTTGTAAATTGCTTTGGGTATTATGGGCATTCTGATGATGTTGATTCTTCCAATTCATGAACATGGTATATATTTCCATTTTTTTGTGTCTTCCTTGATTTCTTTCTTCAATGCTGTGTAGTTTTCTGCATACAGTTCTTTTACCTTGTTGGTTAGGTTTATTCTTAGGTATTTTATTTTCTTTTTGCTATAACGAATGGGATTTCTTTCTTGATTTCTGCTTCTGCTGTTTCTTTGTTGATATACAAAAATGCTTTTGATTTGTGAATATTGACTTTGTATCCTGCTGTTTGGCCAAATTCATTTATCAGGTCAAGCAGCTTTTTGGCCAAGTCTATAGGATTTTCTATGTACACTATCATGTGATTTGCAAACAATGATAGTTTCATTTCCTGCTTTCCAATTTGGATGCTTTTTATTTCCTCTTTATGTCTAATCTCTGTGGCTGAGACTTCTAATACTATATTGAATAGAAGTGGTGAAAGTGACATCCTTGTCCTATTCCTGATCTTAGTGGAAAAGATTTTAATTTTTGCCCATTAAGTGTGATGTTGGTTGTAAGCCTCTCATATATTGCCTTTATTATGTTGAGGAATGCTCCCTCTGTTCCCACTCTGCTGAGTGTTTTTATCATAAATGGGTGTTGTGCCTGATCAAATGCTTTTTCTGCATCTATTGATATGATCATGTGAATTTTGTCTTTGCTTTTGTTTATATGATGTGATGTATTACATCTACTGATTTGCGAATATTGCACCATCCTTGCATCCCAGGGATGAGTCCCACTTGGTCGTGGTATATGATCTTTTCAGTGTATTGTTGAATATGGTTTCCCAACATTTTGTTGAGAACTTTAGTGTCTATGTTCATCAGCGATACTGGCCTGAAGTTTTCCTTCTTCGTTGTGTCTTTATCTGGTTTTGGGTTGAGGATGATGCTGGCTTCATAAAAAGAGTTTGGGAGTCTTCCATCATTTTGGATTTTTTGGAAGAGTCTGTGAAGGATACGCGTTACCTCTTCCTTAAATGCTTTGTAGAATTAATTCTCCTGTGAAACCATCTGGTCCAGGGCTTTTGTGTGTCGGGATTTTTTTTTACTGCTTCAATTTCATCTGCTGTTACTGGTATGTTTAAATTTTCTTCTTCTTCTTCATTGAGTTTTGGAAGATTGCATTATTCTTGAAACTTTTCCATTTCACCTAGATTTTCAAATTTCTTGGCATACAGTTCTTCATAAAAATTTCTTGCAATCCTTTGTACTTCTATGGTGTCAGTTGTAATCTCTCCTCTTTCATTTCTGATTGTGTTTATTTGGGTCCTCTCTCTTTTTTTTCTTGATGAGCCTGATTAAAGGCTTGTCAATCTTATTTATCTTTTCAAAGAAGCAGCTCCTGGATTTATTGATCATCAGAATTGTGGTTTTATTCTGTGTGTTATTTAATTCTGCTCTGATCTTGGTTATTTTCTTCCTTCTTCTTGCTCTGGGCTGTCTTTGTTGTTGTTCCTCAAGTTGTTGTAGGTGTAGGGTTAGGTTGCTTGTTTGAAATGTTTTTATCTTTTTTAGGTAGGCCTGTATTGCTATGAACTTCTCTCTCAGGACTCCGTTTGCTGTGTCCCATAAGTTTTGGGTTGTTTTGAGTTCATTTTCATTATTTTGCAGAAAATTTTTTATTTCTTCCCTAATTTCATTCTTGACCCACTCATTGTTTAATAGTATGCTATTTAATCTCCATGATTTTCAGTGTTTTGGGTTTCTTCCCTTGGGGTTGGTTTCTAGTTTCAGTCCCTTGTGGTCAGAGAAAATGCTTGGTATGATTTCAATTTTCCTGAATTTCTTGAGGCTTGTTTTGTGCCCTATCATGTGGTGTATCTTTGACAAATGTTCCATGTGCATTTGAAAAGAATGTGTATTTAGTTTCTTTGGGATGAAGGGCTCTATATATATCAGTTAAGTCCATTTCATCTAGAGCATTGTTCAATGCCATGATATCTTTGTTGATATTTTGTTTGGAAGATCTGTCCATTTTTGACAGTGGGGTGTTAAAATCCCCTACTATAATTGTGTTGCTCTCAATATCCTTATTGAAGTCCTCTAAGATTTTCTTTATGTATTTGGGTGCTCCTATGTTGGGTGCATATATATTTATGATGTTTACATCTTCTTAGTGGATTCTTCCCTTGAGTATTATGAGGTGACCTTCTGGGTCTCTCCTTATGGCCCTTTTTTTCAAGTCTACTTTGTCCTGTATGAGCATTGGTACCCCATCTTTTATTCCCTGTCCGTTTGCTTGGAAAATTTGTTTCCAGACCTTCAATTTGAATCTGTGTAATTCTTTTGTCCTGAGGTGGGTCTCTTGTAGGCAGCATATGTGTGGGTCATGCTTTCTTATCTATTCAGCTATTCTATGTGTTTTGATTGGAATATTTAATCCATTTACATTTAAGTGGTTATTGATAGGTATTTATTCATTGCCATTTTTGTACCTATGTTTCTCTCTCTCTCTCTCTTTCTCTCTCTCTCTCTCTCCCCCTCTCCCTCTCCCTCTCCCTCTCCCTCTGTCTCTTCCTTTCCTTAAAGCAGTCTCTTTAGTACCTCTTGCAGAACTGGTTTGGTATGGGTGTATTCATTTAGACTTCTTTTGTCTGGGAAGCTCCTTATTTGGCCTTCTATGTTGATTGGAAGCATTGCTGGGTAAAGTAGTCTTGGTTGCAGGCCTTTGGTTCTCATTACTTGGAATATTTCTTGCTATTCTCTTCTGGCTTGGAGTGTTTCCATTGGGAAGTCAGCTGCTAACCTCATTGGGGCTCCCTTGTATGTTACTTCCTTTTTCTCCCTTGCTGCCTTTAAGATTCTCTCTTTGTCTTGGAATTTTGCCATTTCAATTATGGCGTGTCTTGATGTGGGCCTCTTTGGGTTCCTCTTGATTGGGACTCTCTGTGATTCCTGGATTTGTGTGACTTTTTCTCTCATCAAATTAGGGAAGTTTTCCATCATTACTTTTTCAAGTAGGTTTTCTATCCCTTGCTCTTTTTCTTCTCCTTCTCGTATCCCTATTATATGGATATTATTACATTTCATATTGTCTTGCATGTCTCTTAATGCCTCTTCATTCTTTCTGAGCCTCTTTTCCATCTCTTGCTCTTTCTGGGTGTTTTTTACTACTTTGTCCTCCAACTTGCTGAACCAATCTTCTGCTTCATCAGTTCTGCTTTTCATTCTTTCCAGTGTGTTCTTCAGTTCAGAAATTGTGTTCTTCATTTCCTCTTGGCCCTTGTTGATAGTTTCTATTTCCTTTTTCGTGTTGATATAGTTTGCAGTGAGTTCATTGTAGTTTCCCTGTTATTTCTGGTATCTCATTGTGAGCTCATGGAGCTTCCTGATAACCATTGCTTTGAACTCAGTATCTGAAAGTTCAGTTGCCTCTATTTCATTTAGCATTCTTTCTGGGGCTTCCTCCTTTCCTTTCATTTGGGGATTGTTTCTTTGTCTTCCCATCGTTTGTGCTACTCTTCTTGTCAGCCTCAGCTTCTTAAATTGATCTGTTCTGGCTCCCTGGGTTCTTGATGTGAACTTGTGTGGTAGAATACTGTGAGATTCAGTGGTGCAGTATTTTTCAGGTATATTGGTATTCAGAGCTTCCACTGTGTCCGCTAGGATCACAGTGTGTACTCTGGGTCTTCCACGAATCCCCCTCCTCCAGTAGCAGGGCTGCTGGTTGCAGAGCTGCCTCCAGTCCCGGTTCCAGGGCTGCCTCCAGTCGCTCAGCCACTCCCCCGTCACAGGGGCCGCCCCCAGTCACAGGGACTCCCCCATCACAGAGCCGCCCCTGGTCGCAGGGCCACCCCTTTTCAAAGAGCCACACCTTGTCTCTTAGCCACCCTTGGTCCCAGAGCCGCCCTTGGTCCTGGTCCAGGGGCCACCTCGGGTTGCAGGGCCACCCTCAGTCTCAGGGCCTCCTCTCATCATGGACCTGCTCCGGACGTGGGACCTCCTCCAGTTGCGGGGCCTCCTCTGGTCGCAGAGCTGCTCCCCTGCTCGTGGGGCTTTCTCTGGTCTCTCAGCCACCCCTGGTTGCAGGGCCACTTTCAATCTCTCAGCTGCCTCCAGTCACAGGGCCACCTCTGGTCACGGGGCCTCCTTGGGTTGCCGGTCTGGGTGAATCACCGTGGAACTCCTGCAGAATTCAATTCTCCCTCTGTCCTGGTTGGGCTTTTTTTGGTCCTACATTTTTGTAGTCCCTAATCTTGGCTGTGAGAGGAGGCACAGAGCATCCAGCTATGCCTCCATCTTGGCCAGAAGTCCCAATATCCATTCTTGAATTAAAAAAAAAAAAAAAACCTATAGCAAACCGGAATAAAATGGAGTTTTCTTAACCTAATCTAGGGCATCTACAAAAATTCTACATATAACATCATGTATCATGGTTAAAGATGAAATCTTTTTTTCTAAGATCAGGAGCAAGAAAAACATATGCACTCTCACCACTTCTTATTCAACGCTGAACTGGGAGTTGTAGCTAGGACAATAAGGCAAAAAGGAAGGGAATAAGAAGAAAGAGGAGGAGGAGGAGGAAGAGGAGGAGAAGAAGAAGGCAAAAGAATGAGGAGGAGGAGAGAGGAAAGAAGTAAAGGGCATTTAGACTGCAAAAGAAGAATTAGAACTGCCTTTCTTCACAAATAACATGATTGTTTATGTAAGCAATCTGACAGACCTACAGAAAAGCTATTAGAATAAGTGTGTTTAACAAGGCTGCAGCACACAAGATCAGTAACAAAAATCGTGTCTATTTTGGTATACTAGCAACAAACAGTTAAACTAGCCATCCAAGAGATGGAAATTAAAACCACAATGAGATATCACCTCACACCTGTCAGAATGGCCATCATTAATAAATCAACAAACAAGTACTGGTGAGGATGAGAAAAGGGAACCCTACTACACTATTAGTGGAAATGAAGACTGGTGCAGCCACTGTGGAAAACTATGTGGAATTTCCTCAGAAAAATAAAAATGGAACTTCCCTTTGACCCAGCAATTCCACTGCTGGGAATATACCCTAAGAATCCCAAATCACCAATTTAAAAGATCTTGAGCACCCCTATATTCTTAGCAGTGCTATTTACAATAGCCAAATGCTGGATTTCATTTACATATGTAATGGAACACTACGCAGCAGAAAGAAAGAAGGAACTCCTACCTATTGCAATAGCACGTATGAAACTAGAGAATATTCTGCTGAGTGACAAAAGCCAGTTGGTGAAAGACAAATACCATCTGATCTCACCTATTAGAGGAATCTAATGAACAAAATAAACTAATGAGCAAAATAGAACCAGAGTGATAAAAACATGGAACAGACTGACAGTTGCCAGAGGGGAGGTGGGAGGAGGATAATGGTGGGAAAAGGGGAAGGGACTAGTCAAAGAACATGTATGAATGACCCGTGGACATAGACAATAGTGTGGAATTGATTGTGGGAGTGGGGGGTAGGCAGGTGGAGGAGGGCAAAGGGTGAAAAATTAGGACAACTGTAATATAATAACAATACAAATTTAAAAATGAATAAATCTTAAGTTTCATAAAATTATAGCACTTAGAATACTATCAAGAAACTTGAAATAAGAGTGTATTTTTTAAAAATGTAAAAAACGTATACTGTGAAAACTACAAAACATTGCTGAGAGAAATTTTAAAAAAATGAAATAAATTGAGAGACATACAGTGCTTGTGGGTCAGAAGATTTAATATATTTAAGATGTCAATTATTCCCTAATTTACCCAGAGATTCAATGCAATCTCACTCAAAATCACAGGAGGATGTTTATATAAGAACTGACAAATGGATTCTATAATTTATATGGAAATTCAGAGAAGTTACAATAACCAGAACAACACTGAAAAAGATAACTGAGGTTGGAAGAGAACTAACACTATCTACATTCAAAATTTATTATAAAGTTTCAATAGTTAAGATAATGTCATGTAAGCATAAATAAAAAATAGATTAATGGAAACAGATTCACATATATTTTAGAGACTGATTTTCAACAGGTTATAGGAGCAGCTCACTGGAGAAAGGACACTTTCAAAAAATGGTGATGAACAATTGGATGTCCATATGAAAATACTAATAAAATAAAATAAAGTTTGACCTATACTTTGCACCATGTACAAAAACTAACTCAAAATGATTATAGATCTAAAAATAAAATTGTAAAATTTTCAGGTAGACAACACATAGGTGAAAACTTCTGTGACTTTGATTTAAGCAAAAATTTTTTGGAGACTAGCAAAAGCATGATCTGTATAAGAATAAATTGATAAACCAGACTTCATCAAAAATAAAAACTTCTCTTTTCAAAAGAAACAGTTAAGAGAATGAAAACATAAGCCATAGAGATATTTGCAAATCAAATATTCAACAAAGGATTTCTAAAACTGAACTAAAAAGAAAAACACCCTGATTTTTAAAACTGAGCAAAAGATTTGAATGGCTACTTCACCACAGAAGATATTCAAAAGGAAAAGTATGTGTAAACATTTTCAACACGATTAGCTGTTAAGGAAATGCAAATTAAAACCACAGTGAGATGCCATTACACATGTATTAGAATAGCTAAACTTAAAAAGACTGGAGATAATAAGTGTTGGTGAGGATGCAGAGGAACATGACCTCTCATACTCTACTGGTGGAAATGAAAATGCTACCACCATTGTGGAAAACAGTTTCCCACACCAGACTTCTGGTCAAGAGGGAGGCATAGGTAACACATGGCCTAACTACTCACACAACCACAGCAAAAATTACTAAACAACTATTACCCCAAATTGTCAGAAAATCAAGCTGTATGAAAGTCTGACAACCATGGAATTAAAGAAGTCACAGTCATCCAGATGGGTAGGAGGGGTGGGGATGCACAGATGTGGAGATACAGAATGGGTAGTCACATACCCACATGTGGTGGATGAAAATCCTGAGGAATACCTCAGGAGTGAGAAATTCCAATCCCACACCAGAGCACCCAGCCCAGGGTTCCAGTGCCAGGAAGATAAGTAAATTTCTGGCTGTAAAAAACAGTGGGGGTTGGAGGGCATGAAAAACTGCAGGATTCTCAGGCATCTCCTCTGAGAGGGCCTACAACAGTCTTAGGACTTGTACAGACTCACTCCCTCTAGGCTCCAGCATGGGAGCAGCAACTGGAAGTCCCCAGTGGCATACAGGGAGAAACTGAAGTGTCTGGCATCAGGCCTAGTGCTGGGGCACAGACTCCTCCTAGAAAAACTCCTTAGGACAGACAGTGGCCTCTGTCCCTTTTCTGAGCCTTCCTCCCCACAGAGCCACGTATCTGGGACTCCATCAACCTCATTCACATGAGTTGCCCTGCCTAAGGCTCTACCCCATCCAATTTACAGGTGTGCTGTTCTACATTAGTCCATGCTACTAAGACAGGGAGTCAAAGCAGCTCTATTTAATACTTAGAAACGAACACAGGGAGGCTGAAAAAATGACGAGATAAAGAAATATGGCCCAAAATGAAAGCATAGAACAAAACTCCAGAAAAAGAACTAAACAAAATGGAGATAAGCAATCTATCAGATGCAGAGTTCCAAACACCGATTATTAGGATGCTCAAGGAACTCACTGGGTACTTCAACAGCATAAAAAAGACCCAGGCAGGAATAAGTGTAACACTAAGTAAAATAAAGAAAAATTTATAGGAACCAACAGTGGAGTGGGTGAAGCTGAGTATCAAATCAATGATTTGGAATACAAGGAAGAAAAAATATTTTTTCAATCAAAACAGCAGTAAGAAAAAAGAATCTTAAAAAAAACGAAAAACAAAATGAGGATAAGGTAAGGAGCCTCTGGGACAACTTCAAATGTACCAACATTCAAATAATAGATGTGCTGGAAGGAGAAGAGAAGGATCAAGAAGTTGAAAAATTATTCTAAAAAATAGTGGAAGAAAACTTCCATAATCTGACAAAGGAAATAGACATACAAGTCCAGGAAGCACAAAGAGTACCAAACAAAGTGGACACAAAGAGGACCACACCAAGACATAATCATCATTAAAATGCCCAAGGTTCAAGATAAAGGGAGAATCTTAAAAGCAAGAGAAAAGTAGATAGCCACCTTCAAAGCAATTGCCATAAGACTCTCACCTGATTTCTCAGAAGAAACTTTGCAGGCTAGAAGGGACTGGCAAGAAGTATTCAAAATGATGAAAAGCAAGTACCTAAAACCTAGATTATTCCATCCAGCAAAGCTACCATTTAGAATTGTAGGACAGATAAAGTGTTTCACAGAGAAGGTAAATCTAAAGGAGTTCATCATCACCAAGCCATTAGTATATGAAATGTAAACTTAGTTAAGAAAAAGAAGATCAAGACTATGAATATTAAAATGAAAATAAATTCACAACTATCAACAATTGAATCTAAAAAACATAAGCAAACAAGCAGAACAGAAACAGAATCATAAATATGGAGATCATTGGGAGGGTTATTAGTTGGGGACGGGAAGGGTGAGGATGAGGGAAAAGATACAGGGATTAAGAAGTGCAAATTAGGAGGTATAGAATAGACTGGGGGATTTAAGAACGGTATAGGAAAGGGAGTAGCCAAAGAACTTTTATGCATGACCCATGGACATGAACTAAGGGGGGGATTGCTGTAGGGAAAGAGGAGTACTGGGTGAAGGGGGGCCAATGGGGAAAAATTGGGACAACTGTAATGGCATACTAAATAAAATATATTAAAAATAAAAACAAATTTTAATTTTTAAGAAAATAGTTTGCCAGGTTTTTTTTAAAAGTTAAACAGATACCTACCATGTATCCCAGCCATTCCACTCCCAGATATTTAGAAGATGAATGAAATCATATACTCTTACAAAGAATTATATACCAGTCATTACTGCAGGTTTGGTTTTGATAGGCCCACACTAAAAACAACCCAAAAGTCCATCAGTAGGTGAATGGATAAAGAAACAGTGGAATATCCACTTCATGGAATATTCTTCAAAAATAAGAAATAATGAATTATTGATATATATATATAGAGAGGTAACCTCAAAATAATTATGCAAGTGAAAGAATCAGATAAAAATATACCTTGTATGATTCCATTTAAATAAATTCTAGGAAATGAAAACTCATATATAGTGATGAAGACATATTAGTGTTTGCCTGGGGAGAGGTGGAGTAGGGTGTGGGGCAAAAGGGAGGGATTACAAAAGGGCACAGAGAAACATTCAGGGAAGATGGGTATGTTTATTATCTTGATTGTGGTGATGGATTTACAGGCATATAAAATGATCAAAATTTATATAATCACACATTTAAAATATATAGAGTTTATTTATCATAGGTCAATTAGTCCTCAATAAAGTTGAAAAAAAACCAATATGTGGATTATTGAAGTTACCCAATATGCATGTGTTTAAAAAAAAACTGAAAGACTTCACATCAAACTGTTAAATGGTAACCTCTGGGGATATAGTGCACTTAAAGGTAGAGGCACTTTGAGGGAAGACTCACATTATATAGATATCAGGATGAGTTAAATCTTTTATAAGGATAAAGTATTCATGAATTATTTGTGTAGTTTTTAACATTAACAATTTAAAAATATAGCCAAAGGTGGCAGCAAACAGCACCTACCACTACTAAGAAAAGTTTTCCTGGATTCAGGTCAGAGGATAAATGAAAGCATGAAGGCCATCCTTTCCATCTACTGCTTGGTAAAAACAGGCATTTGGGAGCTAAGATGCAAATGCCTCCCATTAGAAAGATTATGAAAGTGAAGAGCTATTTCATAAAGTGTCATAGAGTTCTATGTCCCATAAAGATACTACACCATTCATAAAGTGTTAATAGGTGTCCATCCTACATCCAGTATTGGGGGATGGAGTGGAGGAAAACATCCAGTGAGAAAAATGGACTAAAAGAAGGAGAAAAAGGAGGAGGAGGAGAAGGTGATGAGGAAGAGAAAGAGAATGAAGAAGATAATGACAATGATAGGGTTGGCAAAAATGATAATAGTGATAAACAAAGAGGAAGAGGAGAAGCAAAAGAAAGAGAATATTTTGCTGATTAGCAATGATGATGATGGTGGTAGTAATATCAATTTCATATTTTTTACTGCCTGTATTGATTAGTTTCTAACATTGCAGACTATTGTCATAATGAACAAGGGTCAATACAGGTTGGTGCATTTTTGGTGGGAAGCTCAAAAGCCTCGACACTTGAACTCTGTTACAGACAACTCCAAAACTCCATCCCAGAGTGGTTCTTAATTCTCAGTTGCCCACCCAACTGAGCCACATGGTGACTGGGGTTAGCAGATAAAGCCTATTATGGCCTGAGCCTTCCATAATCCCCAAAAAGTACAAGCCACCCTGATTTGCAACAATGTGGGGTTTCCCAAAAATTTGTCTTTATCACATACCTCATGTGTTACTTACAACTTTTGTTTATTCAAAGTTGTAGTTACTAATATATTAATATTTTAAGCCAGTATTCTCAAGTAATTAACAATAATGAGTATAGTTAACACATAAACATATAACTGGTAACAATGATTATAAATAAAAGTACAAATAATGATTATAAGTAATACATAATGAAGACTGGCTTGGCATTATCCCACTTAATGTATGTAACCCAATGCTGTTAGTATCCTCATTTTACAGATTAGGAAAACAAAACTTTGAAAGGTTAAGTAATTGACCCAATGCTACACAGCCAGAAAGACAGCTGGAGTTGAACCAAATTTGGGTCTAGTTGAATCCAAAAGAAAAGTTGGTTTGTGAGGACAGCACCAAAAGGGACAAACAGACTCTATAAATCAGGCCTATGGGTTGGGGCAAGACCAGAAGGATCAACTGAGGCTTGTGACCAAAAGTGTAGTAGACATGGATCTGAATAATAAGTACACAGTTCCAGGAGCAAGAATAAGTTGACATTGAGTGAATGGCCTGTGAGAGACATTTTTATTTAACATTTCATTGGCAAAGATGACCTCAAAGTGTGAGTGAAAATAAGCCAACAAGAAGCAATTGGAATTATTGATTGGATCAGAAGGTAGGAGGACAAGGATAATAAGTGGCTAGGACAGTGGCAGCTGTGAGAAGAGTGTGGTGAGGAAGAATAGCATTTTGATAAAAGCCCAAGAACATGGGAACTAGTATCCTAGTTAATGTGAGCAAGCCCAGAAGGCCACTTGGCTGATCTATAAATGTAATTGTGAATCATTGTTGAAAATGCATGGCCAAAACTTCCAGCCAAGATAGAGGCATAGGCAGAAATGATTCATCTCCTTACACAATCAAAACAAGAATAACAACCAATTTAAAAACAAAGAACATCCAGAACTACCAGAAAATCATTTGTATAGAAGTCCAACAACCAAGGAGTTAAAGAAACATTATTCAGGCTGACAGCACCACAACTCAGCAAAGAGGGTTGCCCCACCCTGGTAAATATCTAAGGCTCCACTCTTTACTACATAACATGTTCACTGAGATAAAGAAATATGGCCCAAATGAGAACAGATCAAGAACTAAGTGATGAGAAGATAAACAACCTATCTGATGCAGAGTTCAAAACACTGGTAATCAGGATGCTCACAGAAGGACTGACTCCATCATAAAATGAAGGCTACACAAAGTGAGATAAAGGAAAATATACAGGGAACCAACAGTGAAGGGAATGAAACCAGGACTCAAATCAATGATTTGGAGCAAAAGGAAGAAAGAAGCATCCAACTGGAATGGAATGAAAAAACAAGAATGCAAAAAAATTTGGAGAGGCTTAGGAACCTGTGGGACAAATTTAAGCATTCCAATATCCAAATTGTGGGGATACCAGAAGGAGAAGAGGAAGAGCAAGATAGTGAAATGAACACTTAAACTTATTCGAAAATATAGTGAAGGAAAACTACCCCAACCTGGCAAAGGAAATAGACTTCCAGGAAGTCCAGGAAGCCCAGAGAGTCCCAAAGAAATTGAAGCCAGGAGGAACACACCAAGACACATCATAATTAAGTCACCCAAGATTAAAGATAAGAAGAGAATCTTAAAAGCAGCAAAAGGAAAGGAGAGAGTTACCTAAAGGGGTGCCCATTAGACTATCAGCTGATTTCTCAAAAGAGACCTTGCAGGCAAGAAGAGGCTGGAAGGAAGTATTCAAAGTCATGAAAAGCAAGGACCTACATCCAGGATCACTCTATCAAGCAATGTTATCATTTAGAATGGAAGGGCAAATAAATTGCTTCCCAGATAAGGTCAAACTAAAGGAGTTCATCACCAAGCCCTTACTATATGAAATGTTAAAGGAACTTATCTAAGAAATAGAAATTCAAAAATTGTGAACAGTAAAATGACAACAAACTCATAGCTATCAACAACTGAACCTAAAAAACTAAAACTAAGCAAACAATAGAACAGAATCACAGAAATGAAGATCACATGGAGGGTTATCATGGGGGAGGGAGAAGGGGAGAATGGGGGAAAAGGTACAGGGATTAAGAAGCATAATAGGCAAGTGTGAATAGACGGGGGTGGGGTAAGAATAGTGTAGGAAATGTAGAAGCCAAAGAATTTATATGTACCACCCATAGACATGAACTAAGGAGGGGGAGAAATGCTGGAGTGGGGGGTGTAGGGAGAAGGGATATAAAGAGAAGAAAAAAAATGGGACAACTGTAATAGCATAATCAATAAAATATACCTTAAAAATAAAATGGGAT
This sequence comes from Anoura caudifer, assembly GCA_004027475.1. Lineage (NCBI taxonomy): Eukaryota > Metazoa > Chordata > Mammalia > Chiroptera > Phyllostomidae > Anoura > Anoura caudifer. The sequence goes on from PVKU01006822.1 coordinate 58,086, forward strand.
GCAAGCAATAAAGATAAACAAGATTACCAAGAAAGATCACAAGATAAAATTAACAATAAAGATGCAATTTTTCTCATCCTTATGTATATCTGAATTCTATTCACAGATGCCTTGAGCACCCATGAGCCCAGGTTACAAATTCCTGCTTTAGGTGCACAACCCCTTAGAAATGCAGAACCCCTCTAAGTCATTAGTTCCAAGGCCATGGCTTTAAAATTTTATTCTAAATGATAGCTTTACTGGATAGAGCAATCTTGGCTGTAGGTCCCCGCTTTTCATGACATTTGATATTTCTTGCCAATTCCTTCTAGCCTGCATAGTTCCTTTTGAGAAATCAGGTCACAGTCTTATGGGAACTCCCCTGTAGGTAACTAACTTATTTTCTATTTCTACTTTTAATATTATCTCTTTATCTTTAACCTTTGTGGCCTGTTTGCATCCATCTTGCTTGGGCCTCTCTGTGCTTCCTGGACTTGCAGGTCTACTTCCTTCACCAGATTAGGGAAGCTTTCTGTGTTGCAACTGTTCAAGGCTGGACAGGTTCATAGGATTCGGAGAGATGGAAGAATATTCATAGAGCCATTGGGATGTATGACATGCCTTTATTCAAGGGTGGATGGTCCACAGACACCAAGCTACATGTCCCTGCATGTGTCACTGCATGTCAGCTGTCCCTTCTGTCTCTGGGAAGTCCCAACTCCCATATATACTAAATACAAAAAAAAAAAAAAGCCATCAGGAAACCAGAATATTGTGTAATACAGCAAGATTCTGTGCTTGCAAGCCCACTCAAGGCTATGAGAACAGTTTATTGGACCCAGTCTCATGGCTATGAGAACACTGCCTCTCAGGCCCATTCTCAAGGTTATGAGAAACTGCTTCCCTTAGTTGCCCAGACATCTTCCTGACACTGGAACCCTGGGCTGAGGGCCTGTTGTGGTGCTGGAACTCATACTCTTCCAAGATATCCCTCCCAAATTTTTATCCACCACATGTGGGTGTGAGACCAGCCCATTCCACATCTGTGCACATCCTACCAGTCTGGATGGATGTGGTTTCTTTAATTCCATAGTTGTCAGACTTCCATTCAAGTTGGCTTCTGAAGATTGTGAATGATGGTTGTTCTATATTTTAGTTGTAATTTTGATGTTGTTGTGGAAAGAAGTGACCCATATCTGCCTGTGCCACCATCTTGACTGAGAGTCACAGGTGTCACTTTTTTAAAGATGAGGAAAACTGAGGATCAGAAAAGCAAAGCACTCACCAAAATACAAAAAGGAGCAAATTGAGCAGCACTCCCCCCACACCAGCTTTTCCCAACCTCTGTTGGCCCATAATCCCTCTCATAGGTACAAAAACAACTGTAAGCTGTTAGGGATTTTTTAGTTAGATCAGCACTGATAAATAAATGACTTATTTTAAAAGTTCTATGCTAGCAGCATATTTTTAAGTAGGATGCTATTAAAATCATGCTACAATCTTCATACTATTAAAACAAATTAGACTTCTCCATTTAACATGTGAGGTAAGGGTCACAGATTTACTTTAACATGAGTTACTTTCAGGACAGAATTTTACTATATTGCAAGGTATTGAAAAAAAGCACAAAAACTCCTCTTATGAACTGATGTTTGGAATTCTAAATTTTGTGCTGATTTTTTTAAAAACACAATTATTTTAAATTATAAAATGCAAGAGAAGTTTTCCAGTATATATTTGCAGGCACTTCTCTACAAATAACACACTACAGGTGTGAGAGTCATTATTTTCAATAAGTGAAAAGCCAAATTGTATATAATTTTGACCATATTTTCTATTTTTAATGTTAGTTTCAAAGGATATTTTGGTGCACCTTATAAGACTTGATCAAGTGATGCAACTTTCAAATCTGGTGAAGTTCTCTCTGAAGTAAACATGCTGATTTATTATCATATCTTTGTTCCTTGTTAACTTGCTTCATTCCAATATCACTGTTTTGTATACTTTCTATTGTCATAATGGCAAAATTTGTCTTACTATTATGAAGATTGTAACATGATTTTTATAACATACTATCTAATAATATGGTGTTATAATAGAAACTTTAAAAAAGAAATAACTCATTTATCAATACTGAAATGATTTTAAAAATCCCTAAGTGCTTATAGTCGCATATTTATTTAAGAGAGAGGCTCATGAATCAAAAGAGATGGGAAAAGCTGGGGGGATGGGAATACTACTTCATTTGCTAGCTCATTTTACAGGCCCTCCCAAAAAGTGCAGAAAGTTCTGTTTCTTGTTACATGTAAATAAACCTTATTAAATGTAGCTACAGAGAATAACCCTGGATAAGAAAGTTAAAAATATATAAAATATAAATTTATAACAAATTAATGTGTAGGAAAATATAATTGTTATTCTTATAGATCTTACAACAGGTACTTTCATTACTCTTATTTTTTAGGGGAGAAAACATATGCTTAGAGATGTTAAGTACTTTGACTAAGGTCAAACAGCCAGTTGGTGGGAGGTCTGGACTAAGTCTGACGCTGAAGTCTGTGTGTAAAAACTCTGCTATGTTGCCTTCTGATCCAAGAAGTCTCCCAGTAAGACTTCTTTCTTAGTACAGAAGTTTATAAATACTTTAGAAGTTAATCTTGGAGAATATTAAAAAGGAAATCTAACATGAGATCAATAACTAATTCTACCAGATAGGTAAAATATAGTACAGGACCACAATAATTAAAATAACAGTGTACTGGAGCATGAATGGAAAAGAAATCCAATGACTGCCAGGCTTCACTGAGCTGGGCAAAGGGCAGCAGTGGCCACCCAGACTGTGGAAGGACCAAGGCCACAGGAAGACTTCATTGTGCTGATGGCCTGGCAAGGGCAGTCTAAGAAGGGTCATGCAAAAGACAGTGGGCACAAAGTGGTTCCTCAGGGTAACTGAGGTTCTTGCCCCAACTAATATCAGAAGGTAAAGTTAGTTGTCTGAAATAGCTCAGAGATAAAGACTGCTTAAAGTAGCAGTAGCTAAAGCCAGTGGGAGGGCCAAGGAGTGAGTTGGGTGGAAAGTTAAGGATGAATGTGCTCTAAGAGCCACATAAGACTGGGGGGCTCCTATGCTTGCCTGGGGGCCACATCATTCAGAGGAAATGGGATGTTCTGTGCACATTCACTTTTCTCTTTAGGTGTCTATGACTGTAAGGAAAACAGATGAGTTTCCAATAATCACAGCTGACTGAGGTCCATCCAGGCTTCTCAGTGTGAAAACATGATGTCATGAATGTCTCATCTTCAGATTTTGACCTTCTTTCCAAATGAGTTTAACATACACAGTATCAAAAATAGGCAAGTATGATGGAATGGAAAATGTTTACCTTAGAATCTTAACCTTGTTTTATATGCTAGATTTCCTCCAAGAGCTCCTCCACCTCCTCTCCCTGCTTCCCATCTCATCTAAACAGCAGCAGGCTAATCTGCATGGGCTTTGTTGGAGATGCCCATGACCCAGGCTGGGACTAGGGTAAGGTGCGTGAAAGACTGAAGGTTCAGCATTTGAGAAGGCCTCACTCTTAGGTTAGGCAAATAAGTACCCCAGGCCTGATGCTGCCTTTACATAACTACAACAAGAACTTCCTTAAGTATTGACCCCTGGATACCTCACTTGCCTTACCCTAACCCCAGCCCTGCCCATGCCCTTAAGCTTTCTAAGTGGGTTCTGCCAGTGAGGCATCCTGGTAGGAAGTCAGAGACAGGGTGGACAGTGAGATCCCATCATTTATCCCCTGGGTCCTTTGAAGACCCTTCAAAGTCACCTCAGGGCATTGGTTGCCCCTGATAGCTCAGCTTATGGTGAGTTGCTCTGCAAAGCCCTTGCCATTTGTCTATTAGAGACTAGAGGTGGTAACAGGTGGCTGTAACTAGTCCAGATTACTACATTGTCTTCTGTTCTTCCCTTACACCCACACATCTGTAAATAAGCCTTCTTCAAATAATCTTGTTCTGAGTATGTCATTTTCCTATGGAGACCCTGTCTGATAAATGTTCCTCATTCAGGCTCCATCATTTGCAATGTACTATAAATTCATATTCTATGAATTCTGTAATTATGTTAAGAATAACCAAACTGTATTGCATTATACCTTTATATATTCAAGGCATTAGTTCTGTAAGTAGAAACATTTCTTTTTAAATGCCCCATTTTTGCATTGCTATATTGCTCTCAAAAAAAAAAAAAATCAAAGTTGTCCTGGACTTTCCTAATTCCCATGAGACCATGATGTCCACAAACTCTATACACCATCAGTGATGCCTCATGATTAAGAAAATAGGCTTTGGAGTTAGATAAGCTTACTTAGATGCCAATCCTGGCTCAGCTCCTTCCTAGCTCTGTGACCTTAGACAGTCATTCTAGCAGCCATAGAGTCTCCAGCTAGCCCTTACAAATTTGGAGTTTTTGTCTGAAAATATCTTTCATCCTAGTATCTCATTTCTACCTCTATATTGTGACACAGCCTCAATTGGGTCAGCACACCATTACTGCTACAAGATACACCAAGATTAGTCTCTTTAAACTGAAGCACTCAGCTCCTGGGAAAATCAGGCACACCATCAGCTTCCATATTTAGGAGTTCACACCTTCCTTGCCAACTAACAGCAAATCACATGCACCTGAGGGAAGCAAAGTTGGAGACTGATTCCACTGGGGCAGGATGGCTGAAACAACAAAATATGAGGTATTTTTGGAATGTTTCCTATTTGAGCCCTCCCGCTCACTGCACTCTCTGGCTAAGGTGCGAATGCCTGACTCCAGCAGGTATCAGTAACAGATGGAAGCAGCTAATTATGTCTCTAAAGTGTGAGTGGAGATAAAGCTTTTAATTGCTAATTGTACAATTCTCCTGTTTCCCCACAACAGGGCACTGGGGCAGAGGCCACATCCCAAATCAAATACAAATATGGCCTGTGCCTACAGTAGAAGAGAAGTGTGGAAAGCAGGTATAGAACTGCATCCCCGGCTTCTGGCCAAGATGGAGTTGTGGGTAGATACACTGTGCTTCCGCCCACAACCAAAAGAAGAACAACAACAAGTTTAAAAACGAAAAACAACTGGAACTGCCAGAAATTCGAACTGTATGGAAGTCTGACAACCAAGGATTTAAAGAAGAAACATTCATCCAGACTAATAGGAGGGGCAGAGATGGCAGCCAGGGCAGAGAGGACTCATGGCAAGGTGGTGGCTCCTGGACAAGGTGAGGTGGCAGCTGTCAGAGAAGGCAGTCCCATATTTGCATGCAGATAAACTGGGAGGAACAACTGGGGAATGAGAAACACCATGCAACCCAGGGTTCCAGCTCCAGGAATAAAGCCTCAAAACTTCCGACTGGAAAAACCTGTGGGTGTTGTGGCAGTGGAAGAAACTCCCAGCCTCGCAGGAAAGTTTGTTGCAGAGAACCACAGGGACCTAAAATGTACACAAAACCACCCACCTGGGCATCATCACCATAACAGCCCAGTTTGCTTGTGGGTAGTACAGGAAGTGACTGAAAGCCAGTGGAGAACTTAGCAAATGGCATTGTTCCCTTTTGGACCCCTCCCCCATCTACAGCACCAATGCAGCAACGTGGATTGCCCTTCCTTGGCAAATACCTAAGGTTCTACCCCTTACTATGTAACAGATAAACTGAGACCAAAAAATGGCCCGAATGAAAGAATAGATCAAAGCTCCAGAAAAAAATTACAACTAAGCAACGAAGTTATAGGCAACCTATTCAATGAACACTTCAAAACACTGGTAATCAGGATGGTTACAGAAATGGTTGAGTATGGTCACAAAATAGAGGAAAGAGTGGAGGCTCTAGAGAGGGAATTAAAGGAAAATGCACAAGGAACTAACAGTGGTGGAAAGGAAACTGGGACTCAGATCAACCATTTGGACCAGAAGGAAGAAATAAACATCCAACCAGAACAGAATGAAGAAACAAGAATTCAATACTATTTGGAGAGGCTTAGGAACCTACAGGACAACTTTACACTTTCCAACATCTAAATCATAGGGGTTCCAGAAGGAGAAGAGGAAGAGCAAGAAATTGAAAACTTATTTTAACAATTAATGAAGGATAACCTCCCCAATCTGGTGAAGGAAATAGACTTCCAGGAAGTCCAGGAAGCTCAGAGAGTCCCAGAGAAATTAGACCCAAGGAAGCACACACAACAAGGCACATCATAATTACATTACTCAAGATTAAAGATAAGGAGAGACTACTAAAAGCAGCAAGAGGAAAGGAGTTACCTACAAAGGAGTTGCCATAAGACTATCAGCTGATTTCTCAAAAGAAACCTTGCAGGCAAGAAGGGGCTGGAAAGAAGTATTCCAGGTCATGAGAAGCAAGGACCTACATCCAAGATTACTCTATCAAGCAAGGATATCATTTAGTATGGAAGGGCAAATAAATTTCTTCCCAGATAAGGTCAAGTTAAAGGAGTTCATCACCACCAAGCCCTTACTATATGAAATGTTAAAGGGACTTATCTAAGGAAAAGAGATAAAAAAAACTATGAACAGTTAAATGACAAGAGACTCACAACTATCAACAACCGAACCCAAAAAAAGAAAAGCAATAGGCAAACAACTAGAACAGGAACAGAATCACAGAAATGGAGATCACATGGATGATTATCAATGGGGAGGGGAATGGGGAGGGGGGAGAATTGGGGAAAGGGTACAGGGAATAAGAAGCATAAATAGTAGGTAGAAAATATACAGGGGGAGGTTAAGAATAGTATAGGAAATGTAGAAGCCAAAGAACATATATGTACAACCCATGGACATGAGGGGGCAATGCAGGTGGGAGGGGTGTTGCAAGGTGGAGGGGAATAAAGGGGGAAATGAGACCTGTGTAATAGCATATCAATAAAATATATATATATATATTTTAAAAAGAACAGCATCTCCAAGACTGCCAGGCCTTCTATAGTGCTGGCAATGGATGGGCAGAATCTGGGAATGAGAAAAGGCTGTTGGCTGTCACCAGTTTTGCTCCCCATGCCCTGAGCCAATGACAACCCAGGCAATGAGGACCCAGCCAATGAAGACTCAGCATGGAGGTAGCAGAGGGCTTGCTTCCACATCAATAAGTGACCTCTAGTGATTGTATCCAGTGTGCTTTCAGGTGAACTTAACTCCCAAGAATCTATGTAATGCTAAGGTCTCTAGGCACCAGCTTGCATGTACCTCCTGACTGGATGCTGAAAAGTGCTGCCATTTTTAATTTTTCTCCATCTTCCAAGCTTTAAAATCCTATCTACTGGTGGTCACAGGACTTTCAACTACTCAGCATATCTTTCAGGGACCCATCCTTGCTCCATTCTCAGTAGGTGTGAATTGAACAGGTGTCTAGGTCCTACACCCCAATGTGAAAGGACATTTCACTCCCACAGTCACTGTGATTGGCTCAGGGGATGTCATGTGAAACAAGTTCAGACAATCAGAGGCACTCCTAAGACTTCAGCTGAAATTCTTGAGAAACATTCTCTGGAGTTGTTCTCCTTAGGGATATTGTAAGCCTCTAGTGCCCCACTTTTCTAACACCATAACATAGTAGATGCTGTTGATGCCCTGCACCATAGTCCCCTGGCCCACCCAAGTGTCTTTACAGATGGGATAGGTTCTTTCCAACCTCAGCATCTTCATCTTTCTTCTTCTCTGCCCTCTCTTCCTGAAGGTGTTTGCTGGTACCCCAGGACTTTTCTCTGTAACCTTGAAGTGAGAGAGCCAATAGACTCTGGACAACTTTTCGCCAATGCAAAATGGAAAACAGTAGGTAAATGCCCTACTTTCCCTTCTCTCTGATGGATAATCCTGAGCATGCCAGATGTGGTCTCTAAGAAATCCCAGGATAACTTGCCCACAGCAGTGACCTGCTTATTAGTGCAACTTTTATTGCCTTTTCTCTCATCCCTGTCTCATCTTCCCCATTTCCTCACTTGTGCTTCCTGAGATGACTTCTTGTGTTAGTTGGGTGTCTCTGAGGAGCAGGTGCCAAAATGAGATTAGCCATGTGAGAGCTTTATTGAGAGAAACATTTGTGAAGGCAGAAAGGGAGGAGCTGGGGAACACAGGTCTCATCTGTGATAGAAAGAGAGAGAGGGGGGTAATTGTGCAGAAAAGTCATGGACAGCAGCACAATTCCAAGACAAATGGCTTGGCCAACTAGGGTTCTTGACCCAGGGTCCAAAGCCACCTGTCAGAGGTATCCTGCATCTATCAGGAATGGGCCCGATGTAGCTGTCATTCACTGAGAGCAGCCATAAGAAGCCTGGCTTTCACATGAGCATAATGGTGTATCTGGAAGGTTAGTGACAAGGCTATCAGTCAATGAGACTTCCTACAGTGGGACATTTTCATGGTCACCACATCTCCCAAATAAACAACCTGCACCGAAGTCTGCTGTTGGTCAGTGGCAGTGGTGGTAGGGGAACCCCCCACCACCATGATAAGAATGCCTGAGAATAAACCATATATAGAAGAAAACAAAGCCAAGACCATCTTTTGTGTGTCTGGATCCAGCCATTCCTGATGTTGGATAAATCACTGAATATTGCAATTAAATAACTCATTACATTTCCTCTGTGTTTGCTCTTTTTGTCTTTGTAGTTGATATTTAAGCTAGTTAGACCTGGTTTTATGTCAAATACAACCAAAGGTTACTGACTAGAACAGATATCTAGACATCAATTTTGTCTAGTGTTCATCTGAAATTCATTTTGTTCCTCTTAGAATTGATAAATGAGCCATAGTGGAGGTTTACTTTTCTTAGCCTTTTCTATGATAATCCTTGACCCTCTCCCTTCTTCCCACCAATGATGTTAGGGCAGAGGTGGACCTAGAACCCCTGTTACTTCACATCAAGTCCGTCTCTCTTTTTTTTTTTTTTTTGCACTGGGCCTGCCAAGGGCTTTGTGCTTAGTAGGTGCAATAGCTAACTGCTGGTTGAACTGAATGAAATTACTTAAATATAACTCTTCGTAAATTGTCAGTGACTCTGTACACATGGGCTACAGACAAAGTTGTAATTAATCCAATTATAATTCTGAGGCAATCACCCTCATTCACATGGGCACTGGCCTCATTTTCAGAAGTCCTTTGGAGTGACAACAGTGTCCTGACAGCTGAAGCAGATACTTCTGGCCAATGAATTGCTTTGCCTCATGTAACCTCCACTCCTGGGAATTTAGATGGATCAGTTGAACTACTTTTTGAACTGGCCTTTTCTCCTCAAAGAAAAGGTCTGTTCAGGGAGAGTGAAGATGGCGGCATGATAGGAGGGAGCAGATTCCACTTCCCCCTACACACAGGAGAAAAACATAGATGATCTACGGAGGAACAGAGAAAACAACCAACAGTACCACAGCATAGTTGAAAATAGGAGATCAAAAATTATGGTGGACATTGAAAAACCAGATGGTAAGGGGAGTTTTTCAGGACAATAAAGTCCCAGGTATCAGCGCAGAGACCAGGGCAGCTGTAGCCCTGGGCCAACACTCTCCAGGTCTGTCATAAAGCTCTAGGAAGGGAACTGGGTTAACCGTTCCCTCCCCAGATAAACAAGGTTTGAGCAGCACTGGGAGAGAGCTGGTTGCTTGAAGTCGCAGGGAGGAGAGTTAAGGTCTGAGTGGCAAACACGCAGGGTCTGTGAGCACCCACACATAGCCCTGGGAGGAGTGCACGCCAAAGCCCCTGAGACCAGTGGTAACCAAGTGACCTGAGTTGGCCCTACACCAGAGGCAGCCCTGGGACTGGAGGCAGCCCTGTGACCAGAAGAGGGGGCTTTGACAAAGACCCAGAGCTCACACCCATGATCCTAGGGTGAGTGCCCGCAACACAGGAAACTTGCAAAGCCCACACCAGTAAACTCAGGTAGGCGCATGCGCCCTCTAGGAGACTCAGAGCTCACAACCATAAACACGGGGAGCACTCAATCCATAGGAGATCCCAGCTCACATCCATAAACTCAGGAAAGTACGCACTCTGCAAGAGGCTCAGAAACCACACCCAAGGCCCTGCATAGAGAGGCACCCACTAGCTCTGGGGAGAGTGTGAGGATAGCCCTGGGGAGAGTAGCTCAAAGCTGACTGAATGCAGACAGGGAGAAAAACATACCAGTCACCCCTCAGCCTGTTGCAGCCAGCAAGACCAGAAGAACCAGTTTGGCCAGCTTGAAAACAGAAAGAGGTATTTTTGTTTCTGTTTTTATCTGTTTTTTTGTTTTTTTTCTTTTTATGTTTTTGTTTTGTTTTGTTTTAATTATATTTTTTATATTTTTAATTATTTTTATCTTTTTTATCACTCAATACCTTTTGCTTCTCTTTACTTCTTTCTTGTTTTGTTCCTTCTTCCTTTCGTTCCAATTTTATCTTTCTTCATCTTTTTTCTTCTTTTCCCATTTTTTCTTTTCTCTTTTTAAATACCCATGAGTGAGACAAAAAAAAAAACAAACAAAAAAAAACACCAAAAACAAAAAATGGAACTGTGAAAAAACCAGAGTTGAACCCAAAGAGGGGTCATCACAACAGCTGAGACAGTGGAAGCTATGAATACCAGGATACCTGAAGGAGACTGCAGTGCTGAAACTCACAGGTATTATACCACAGAAGTTCACACCAAAAACTGAGGGAGCCAGAACAGATCAATTTAAGAAGCTGAGGCTAACAAGAAGAGTCTCACAAACAATGAGAAGGCAAAGAAAAAATCCCCAAATGAAAGGAAAGGAGGAAGCCCCAGAAAGAATGCTAAATGAAATGGAGGCAACTCAACTATCAGATATTGAATTCAAAGCAATGGTTGTCAGGAAGCTCCATGAGCTCTCAAAGAGCTACCAGAAACTAAAGGGAAGCTGCAATAAACTCACTGCAAAATATATCAACATGAAAAAGGAAATAGAAACTATCAGCAAGGGCCAAGAGGAAATGAAGAATACAATTTCTGAACTGAAGAACACAGTAGAAGGAATCAAAAGCAGAATCAATAAATCAGAAGAGTGGTTCAGCCAGTTGGAGGACAAGTAGAAAAAAACACCCAGAAAGAGCAAGAGAAGGAAAAGAGGCTCAGAAAGAATGAAGAGGCATTAAGAGAAATGCAAGACAATATGAAATGTAATAATATCCATATAATAGGGATACGAGAAGGAGAAGAAGAAGAGCAAGGGATAGAAAACCTACTTGAAAAAGTAATGATGGAAAACTTCCCTAATTTGATGAGAGAAAAAGTCACACAAATCCAGGAAACACAGAGATTCCCAATCAACAGGAACCCAAAGAGGCCCACTTCAAGACACATCATAATTGAAATGGCAAAATTCCAAGACAAAGAGAGAATTTTAAAGGCAGCAAGGGAGAAAAAGGAAGTAACATACAAGGGAGCCACAATAAGGTTAGTAGCTGACTTCTAAATGGAAATGCTCCAAGCTAGAAGAGAATGGCAAGAAATATTCCAAGTAATGAGAACCAAAGGCCTGCAACCAAGGCTACTTTTCCCAGCAAACATTCAGTCAAGATAGAAGGACAGATAAGGAGCTTCCCATAAAAAAGAAGTCTAAAAGAATACACTTCTACCAAACCAGTTCTGCAAGAGATGCTAAAAGGACTGCTTTAAGGAAAGGAAGGAAAAGAGGGGGGGGGGACATAGGTATGAAAATGGCAATGAATAAGTGCCTATCAATAATAACCTTAAATGTAAGCAGATTAAATGCTCCAATCAAAACACATAGAGTTGCCGAATAGGTAAGAAAGCATGACCCACACATATGCTGCCTACAAGAGATCCACCTCAGAACAAAAGACCTACAGAGACTGAAAGTGAAGGCCTGGAAAGAAATTTTCCAAGCAAACAGAGAGGGAAAAAAAAAAAACTGGGAGAGCAAAACTCTTATCAGGCAAAATAGACTTCAAAAAAAAAAAAAAAAAAAGCCACAAAGAGAGACCCAGAAGGTCACTTCATAATACTCAAGGAAAGAATCCATGAAGACATAAACATCGTAAATACATATGCACTGAACATAGGAGCACCTAAATACATAAAGAAAATCTTAGAGGACTTCAGGAAAGATATTGACAGCAACACAATTATAGTGGGGGATTTTAATAGCCTACTGTCAAAAATGGACAGATCTTCCAAACAAAATATCAACAAAGATATTGTGGCATTGCACAACACTCTAGATGAAATGGACTTAACTGATATATATAGAGCCCTTCATCCAAAGAAACTAAATATACATTCTTTTCAAATGCACATGGAACATTCTCAAAGATAGACCACATGATAGGACATAAAACTAACCTCAACAAATTCAAGAAAATTGAATTCATACCAAGCATTTTCTCTGACCACAAGGGACTGAAACTAGAAACCAATCCCAAGGGGTAAAAACCAAAATCCTCAAAATCATGGAGATTGAATAGCATGCTATTAAACAATGAATGGGTCAAGAATGAAATTAGGGAGGAAATCAAACAGTTTCTGGGAACAAATGAAAATGAACTCACAACAACCCAAAACTTATGGGACACACCAAAGGCAGTCCTGAGAGGGAAGTTCATAGAGATACAGGCCTACCTAAAAGAGATAGATACACTTCAAACAAACAACCTAACCATAGGCCTACAAGAACTCGAGGAACAACAACAAAGACAACCTAGAGCAAGTAGAAAGAAGGAAATAACCAAGATCAGAGCAGAATTAAATAATATACAGAATAAAAGCACAATTCTAAGGATAAATGAGTCCAGGAGCTGATTCTTTGAAAAGATAAACAAAATCAACAAGCCTTTAAGCAGGCTCATTAAGGAAAAAAAGAGAAGACCCAAATAAACACAATCAGAAATGAAAGAGGAGACATTACAACTGACATCACAGAAGCAAAAAGGATTGCAAGAAATTACTATGAAGAACTGTATGCCAAGAAATTTGAAAACTTAAGTGAAATGGACAAGTTTCTAGAAAAATATGATCTTACAAAATTTAGTTAAGGAGAAGCAGAAAGCCTGAATAGACCAGTAACAAGATGAAATTGAAGCTGTAATCAATAAACTCCTGACACACAAAACCCCTGGACCAGATGGTTTCACAGGAGAATTCTACAAAGCATTTAAGGAACAGGTAACCCCTATCCTTCACAGACTATTCCAAAAAATCCAAAATGATGGAAGACTCCCAAACTCTTTTTATGAAGCCAGCATCATCCTAGTCCTAAAACCAGATAAAGACACAACGAAGAAAGAAAGCTTCAGGCCAATATCACTGATGAACATAGACACTAAAATTCTCAACAAAATATTGGCAAACCACATCCAACAATACATTAAAAAGGTCATACACCATGACCAAATGGGATTCATCACAGGGATGCAAAGATGGTTCAACATTCACAAATCAGTAGATGTAATATATCACATAAACAAAAGCAAAGACAAAAATCACATGATCATATCAATAGATGTGGAAAAAACATTTGATAAGGTACAACGCCCGTTTATGATAAAAGCACTCAGCTCAGTGGGAATAGAGGGACGACTACTCTACATAATAAAGGCCATATATGGGAGATCTTCAGTCCACATCATACTCAATGGGCAAAAGCTAAAATCTTTTCCACTAAGATGAGGAACAAGACAAGGCTTTCCACTTCACCATTTCTATTTAATATATTATTAGAAGTCTTAGCCACAGCAATTAGAGAAGAAAAGGAAATAAAAGGCATCTACATTGGAAAGGAGGAAACAAAGCTATCATTGTTTGCAGATGACATGATAGTGTACATAGAAATCCTATAGACTTGTCCAAAAAGCTGCTCGACCTAATACATGAATTTGGCCAAACAGCCGGACACAAAGTCAATATCCAGAAATCAAAGGCATTTTTGTATACCGACAGTGAAACAGCAGAAGCAGAAATCAAGAAAGAAATGCTATTTGGTATAGCAAAAATAAATAAATAAATAAATAAATAAATAAATAAATAAATAAATAAATAAATAAATAAATAAATTACCTGGAAATAAACCTAACCAAGGAAGTAAAAGACTTGTATGCAGAAAACTACACAACACTGAAGAAAGAAATCAAGGAAGACACAAACAAATGGAAAGATATACTGTGTTCATGGATTGGAAGAATCAACATCATCAAAATGTCCACACTACCCAAAGCAATTTACACATTCAATTCAATTCAATTAAAGTACCAATGTCATATATCACGGACATAGAACCAACACTTCAAAAATTTATATGGAACCATAAATGACCCTGAATAGCTGCAGCAATTTTGAGAAAGAATATCAAAGTAGGAGGGATCACAATACCTGACACCAAACTTTATTAAAAGGCCACTGTAATCAAAACAGCCTGGTACTGGCATAAAAATAGGCTCATGGACCAGTGGAACAGAACAGAGAGCAAAAGAAGTAAACCCAAGTCTCTATGGTCAATTAATATTCGACAAAAGGGACAGCAACATAAAATGAAGTAAAAATAGCCTCTTCAACAAGTGGTGTTGGGAGAACTGGACAGCTATGTGCAAAAAAATGAAACTCTAGCACTAACTTACACCTTACACAAAAATAAATTCAAGGTGGATAAAAGATTTAAATATAAGCCATGACACCATTAAATTCCTAAAGGAGATCATAGGCAAGAAAATCTCAGATATTTCATGCAACAACATTTTTAGTGATATGTCTCCTAAAGCAATGGACATAAAGGAAAGAATAAACAAATGGGATCTCATCAAAATAAAAAGCTTCTGCATGGCTAACGCTAACAGCATTAAAATAAAAAGAGAACCAAGTGTATGGGAAAACATATTGCCAATAATACCTCAGACAAGGGTTTAATCTCCAAAATATATAAAGAACTTACACAACTCCACTCTAATAAGACAAGCAACCTAATGAAAAAATGGGCGAAGGACTTGAACAGATACTTCTCCAAGGAGGACATACAAAGGATCCAGAGACACATGAAAAGATGCTCAATATCACTAGCTATCAGAGAGATGAAAATTTAAACCACAATGAGAGACCACTTCACACCAGTCAGAATGGCCATCAGAAACAAAGCAATAAACAACAAGTGTTGGAGAGGTTGTGGAGAAAAGGGGACCCTAGTGCACTGTTGGTGGGATTACAGACTGGTACAATCACTATGGACACAATATGGAATTTTCTCAGAAAACTGAAAATGGACCTACCTTTTGACCCAGCAATCCCACTGCTAGGATTATATCCTAACAACCTTGAAACACCAATCCAAAAGAACCTATGCCCCCCAATGTTCATTGCAGCACAATTTACAATAGCCAAGTTTTGGAAGCAACTGATGTGCCCATCAGTAAATGAATGGATTAAAAAACTATGGTACATTTATGCAATCAAATTCTATGCAGCAGAAGTAGAGAAGGAGCTCCTACCCTTTGCAACAGCATGGATGGAACTGGAGAGCATTATGGTAAGCGAAATAAACTATGCGGTGAAAAACCAATACCACATGATCTCACCTTTAACAGGAACCGAATTTACAAAAGAAACAAACAAGCAAAATATAACCAAAGTCACTAAAATTGAGAACAGACTGACAGTCACCAGAGGGGAAGGGGAGGGAATTTCAGGGGAAAAGGCGAAGGGTTTACAAAAAGAAATACAAAGGGCACATGGACAAATACTAGGGGGCGTGGAAATGGGAGGGAGGTGGGGAGGGCTGGGGTGGTGGGCTTGGATGGGAGTAAAAGAAAACTGTACAAGAACAATGATTAAAACAAAAAAAAAACAGACAAACAAACAAATAAATAAATATCTATTCAAGGCTTCTGGCTCCCTCAGCAGCATCTCACCTGATCTTTCCCAGCCCCTTCTACGGTGTCACAGACAAAGTCCTGTGGGTTTTAGTTCTTTACCACCAACTGCTAAATCCAGAGACAATGAGTTCTGTACAAAAGACAAATACCCTTTGGACACAAATATTAACGATTTATAGTTCAAAATATATGATGTTTATTTTACAAAGATAGAGTGGACTCTGAATAAAGAGTGCACAGGCATTTTTGTACTGTCCTTTCAAATTTTCTATAAGATTAAAGTAAATAAAAAAATTTTAAATACTTTTAAGAGTGAGTTGCTTTAAATTTGTTAAATGGGTATGGTACAAATTTGTGGAACTATCGCTTTATCTTGTGGAAAGTCATTATTTTGGCATATGAACAGCACTTTTTCTTGATTCCTATCACTGATAGAGATTTTCTTGCCCTTTAAAAATAGTTCTTTCTCTGTTTCAATTATATGAGCTATTTAAACACTAGTGCTCACAATGAGCAGCTTAAAAAGTGGAGTTCACCAATCAGTGAAATTTAGCTTCTTATTTTGACTGGAATTTGGAACCCATTCTTACTTCCAGACACATGGATCATGTAAAGACTTTCATTCTGAGAACTCTTGACCTACTTTTGGCTTCCTGTCACAGCGGAACAGAATAACTTCCTCTCCCCATTTTAAAGTATGTGCCACTAGCAGGCCACTTAATTCAGGAATATGCATTTCGCCCAGCAGGACTTAGTCTGAGCCCATGAATGTTGGTTCAAGGATGAGGCTGTGTCAACCTTCCAAGTTTTCTGTGACAACTCATCTTTCCCAGGGCTTTTACTATCCCCTCCCCAAATTGGCCTTACAAAATTTACAGTAATTTTGACTGTCAAATGCATTACTTGGGCAGAAAATAACAGAGATACAGCTACTGAACAATGTTTTCCCACAAGATCACAAAACCTTAGGTGGGCAAAGATAGGTAGGGTCTCCCTGTCTTCCATTCATTAATCCATTTATTGAAACAAACATGGATTAAGTACCTGCACTGTGATAAAAATGGTGCTGGGTACATAAGGTACAGAAAGCATAATAATCTCCATCCTTGATTAGCACAGGTTGGGTTGCCATGTCAGAAATTACCATGAATGGGTTACAGTTGTGCTGGGAGCTTAATGCCCTTGACCATCAGGTCAGCCTGCAAGGCCTTGAGGTGGGATAGGCTGCTCAGCTTGGTCAAATAACACAGGAAGCCTCATCCATGTATCCCAATATGCCATACAAGTCATTTCACTCTTCATGTGTGCCATAACATGATAAAAGCTAGGGAACATGAGAGGAATCAGACAGATAATTAGATAAATAATGACAACTTTTATGAGTGTTTACTATAAATCTATATTTCTGCTCTAATCACTTTATACATATTACCTCATTTTCTCCTTATAACAACACTCTAAGTTATATAACATTTTTCAGAGAAAAATGAGAGAAGGAAACTGAGACAAAGCAAAAGTTAATTAACTTACTCACATTTACACAGCTAATAAGTGACAGCCAGACTCAAAGGCAGACTTTCTGGTTCTAGATCCGTGTTCTTAATCAGTATGCTGTACTGCTTCTCAAAGATTATATCACAACACGTGATGATAAATTCTGTAACTTGCATAAGCATAAAATGTTATGATTGTAGAAGGACATAACCACCTCTTCCTAGAAGAGCTGAAGACTTCACCACAAAAAACCTAAATTCTAGCTGATAAGATACAACCCTCAACAACATTTATTGATCTTTAAACAATATTTTGAAAAACAAAGAATTAAATGCATCTTCTCCAGTTAAGGATCAATATGGTCTAATTGAAACCATAAATCAGAATAAATAAAATGTAAGAATAAGTAAGTAATAGTAGAACCACAATGCCAGGCTTGATCTAATCAAAATGTCACACAGCCCTTCTTGAATAAAGGCCTATGGTCCTGGTATTCAATCTGTGTGGTTTAGTCCTTACTAGGTATCAGTATGTCATCCACCTTTCATGTGCAGTTTACTCTGCATTTGCTTTTTGGGTACATGGGCTGATTGATTTTATATTGGCCTGTTCTCAAGAAATTATCAGAAATGGTCACCAGAATTTGGCAACATAATAGGATAAGGAATATCCTGCTGCAATTTCTTATTGAACTAGTCTATTCTTAACTATCACAATAATTTCCTAATTTGAACAAGTTACTTATTTGCTTAAAATCTCCATTGGTCCCATATAATCCACAGGGAAAAGTCCAAGCTTAATTCTTTAGCCCAATGTAAAAAGATCTATCATGAACACCAGTTATCTTTCCAGATCTATTTATCATTTCCTCTAACAAATTTTAGTCTTCATCTACACCATATTCTCATTCTTCTCCAACATTACAGGCTGTATTCTTACAAGTTTCTACAACTTTTTAAGTTATCTTTTCAGCTTAGAGTATCTTTCCCCTACATATGTAGCTGAATAACATAATACCTATCATCAATACAAAGCTCTAAATAAGTCTTCCAAGATCCCCTTCACTCAAAGTCTTGAGTTAGTTCCTATTAGATTTTCTCATCTTCTTTGCACAGTATACCTATCTATCTATAGCCATATCTATATTTCTATTTCTACATAGATCTATAGAGAGATATAGATATAGAGAGAGATCAAGGTAGATGTATCTAGATAGATGATAGGTGATATAGATAAATAGATGATGGATGGATAGATAGATAGATAGATAGATAGATAGATGAGAGATGATAGATAATAGATGGATAGATAATGGATGAGTGGGTGGATGGATAGATAGATACATAGACAAATGATAGATAGGTAATCTTCAGGATACAGTATCTGTATGATTATGAGTTCTTCGTGGAAAAAGCCTTCCACACACTCACCATTTCTTAGCACAGGATTGATTCACAGAAAGCATGAATCAATGTTTGTTTACCTTTCTAAAAAACTGAAAACACAGCAGGAGGAGAAGAAAATACTACTCTCAAATACAAAAGGGTCTTGAGACCTGAGCACTGGGGAAAGGAGTGGGAGGCCTGGAAGGATGACTATAAACAAATAAACTAAAATTGAGGAATTTCCTAAAAGCACAAAAGTGAGCTGCACAATTGAAAGAGGATGTGAAAGGCAGAGGAGACTAATTTTACTCATCATAATGCAAGCCTGGGGCAGAATAAGGAAAATTGCTTGAATGCTGGGAAAAAGGTGTAATCTGGTAACAAAGTGAGAGAAATTTGGCTTTGAAACAAAGGGTCCAGAGTGAAAGAAGAGTTAAAATATTTATAAGGATAAAAGCAAATGTTACATTATACACTAACCAATGAGCCATGCAGTCTTCGAGCAAATCTCTGCAGTGAGGCCTTTGAAATTCTCTCTGGAGAGGCAGAGTATGTTACATCTGTGGTTGCTACACAGTCTCTCTCCCCAACACAAATGAAAACTCCTCTGTCACGGTACATATTAGATTTGCAAAGCCTTTTTATGCTGAGCTTAATAAAAGAACAAAAACAAAAAAAAATAGGAAAGAGAAATCCTATTTAACCAACTTGTAAGGGTTATCTCCTGATAATTGAGATTGGAACAAAACAAGCTGCCTCCTCTTTGCCGAGGTCATGGGTGACTCTTGGCAAGGGGACAGGAGTGCAGTGCAGGGTAAGTGTCTTTCGTCAATCATGGCTGCTTCAGAATCATTTTAAAGAGGACACTTTCTATGTGGAATGCTTAATAATTTTTGGAACCAAGGGGATGACAGCTAAAATTGCTAACTCAAAAAAGAGTCCAAGAAAAACCAGCCTGTCCCAGCCTTAGTGATTCTATGGTCATTAATCGCAGAGAAACAACCTGGGAAGGCTGGTGCTCAATATAGCTTAAAGAGAAAACCAGGCCTCAGAGTCTTTATTGGCAGGATGAATGCATAGAAATTAGGCATATCTAGGGTAAAATTGTAAAAGAGCCAGCCCAGTGATAGGATACCTTCCACGCAGCACAGTTCTCATCCCCATTCAAAGATGAGTTAATAGGAAAAGAAGAAAAATAATGATCTTCTGGTGCTTAAAAGAGTCCTAGGGACTTTTATATATTTTATTTCATTTCATTTTTACAATAACCCCATCAGATAGTCATAATTATCTTCATTTTCTAGTTGAGAAAATGAATTCTCAGAAAGTTACTTCCTCAATGCTGTGCAACTTGAAGGGAAAGGGCCCAGTTTGAACATGGACTTCTTCATTCAAGAAATATTTCTTATCTGTCTATGTTACACTGCCTAGATCCTAGGTCAGATAATAGGGACACAAAAGCAAAACAATGCCATTTTAATGCATCAGTGATCTTCATAGTCTGGAAGACAAAGCGGCACAGAAAGAATTATGCTATAATGTACTATATTAAGTTAAAATTGAGGTGCAGACAATAAGTCTGTCTTCTTGGGTCAGTATCCTAAAAGGATGCAGAAATGAGATGCCTCCTAAACTGCCTCCACCTCACCATTAAGTTCTGACCTAAATCTTGGATCTTTCAATCAAGTATGTACAAATACAGAGGAAAAGGAGAGCACCTAACATTTATTGAGTACTTACTGTGAACAGAGACAGACACAACGGTAGAATGCAGAAGAGAGGAAAACAGTTAGATACCATCCCGTGTAAGTGTCGGCCCAGATCTTCACTGCAGAAGAGAGAGAAGAGAGAATGCCATCATGTGCACAGTGTCTCAGAATGGCCATGTCCCTAGTACCAGCCACCTGATCACAGGCATGGAGACCAATGGCTATGATTATGTCCACTTTACTTTGAAGGTGAAGGGGCATGGGAAGTAACAGGATTTGGGGTAAATTTTCCATTTCCTGAAGTACCACAAAAATGAAAGTGAAAGAAGTTCTGTTTTGTGTGAAATGAAAAGGTCAGGATAAGTAACATGTTGAAATGTGAAAATTGAGAAATGGTGGCAGGGGACAAAATCTCAGCAGCAATGTGCTATCAGGGAATCACCTGGAGAGTCATACTTAATGTTGGATCCAGTCCAGGTCCCTGTGCCTTCCTTTTTCCCTGCCACAAATCTGCAAATTCTTTCTTCCTGAGGAATAATGACCTCAGATGTGTCCCTTGTTGCCTATGAAGAAACCACACAGGCCTCTCTCATTCAAAGGGTCTTCCAAATAATTAATGGAAAAGAGTAGAAGATGGATGGAATGGAACTGAGCACTCCATCACCAGGGCTTTCCTCAAGTCCTACTGAATCTTTCCCCAGCTACAATGATCTCCTGGCCTGGTTTAATTCTGTCCTTCCTCCCAGCAAACATATCTCCCCAACTTACACTGAAGCAGTATGGTTCCAGAGAAGAGTAATGCATTTTTCCAGTGCTATCACTTACTGGCTCTGTGACAACAGAAATGGTGTCCTTTAAGCATAGGAGCCCTCATTTGTAAAATGAAATTATTTCAGTTACCTTTTTCTGTATCCTCAATAAAATAATCCAAAACATATGGCTTGAAGAAACCACCATTTATTAATTTGTGGTTATGGTCTGTCAAGTGGGGTTAAGTGCACCTGGGCAATTCTGGTCATAGAGGAACCTACTCATGCATCTGGGTTCAGCTGCCAGCTGTTAGGATTGGCTGGCTTCCAGCTGGATATCAGGTAGGGCAACCAGGGGCAAATACACTATGGATGTCTCCTGAGCCAGCAAGCTGGCCTGAGCTGTTCACATGGCAACCCAGCTTTCCAGGAGGAGTAGAGAGAAGAGTCCAATGCATAAGCACTTTCAAGTCTCTGCTTGTGTCCAGTATGCTGGTGTTTCATTGGTGAAGCAATCACATGACAAAGCCAGAGTCGGTGTGACAGGGCAACACAAAGAGCATGAAGCAGGACAAACACATGCACAATGGCCATGGGACATAAACATACTTGGGTCCTTACTGAAATCATTCTACCACTAGAATTTTTATAAAGGATAATTAACACGATGAATAATAAAAAAATTAGGCAGAGTTTCAGGTACATAGTAAAGGCTCAATAAATGTTATGTCATTGCTGTTACTGTTGGGGTGGAGAGGTGAGAAATACTACTCAAATTTTATAAATGAGAGAGGATTTCCATTGCACTTTACAGAAGGAAGCAGTGTAGAGAATTAATTCCCCATCCCCATCCCTTAACACCCCTCCCTCCTTCCTTAAGAAGGAGGAGCGATTTATCTAATTGATGAACCTCGTTTCTCCAACTGGTAGTTCTCAATGTCATGGTGTGAAAAGGGGTCTCTGCTTGTCTGTCTCATAGGTTAGGTGAAATAATGTCTGTAAGTGCAATGTGTAAAATGTAATCATGATGCAGGGTGAGCATGGGAAAATAATTCCAGCTACCATTTATCGAGTGCTTGCTGCGTTCAGGAACATTACATGTATCATTTTATGTTATCTTCCTGATCATCTTGGCTAAAATGTGCCTTCTTTTAAAATGAAGTAATTGAGCTTCAGAGAGGTTAAGTAATTTGTCCAAGGTCACACATCTGGCAAATGGCCAAAACAAATTTCAAATTAAGTTTTCTACCTGCCCCTATCAGGGAATATTTGGTAATGTCACAACTGGCAGGAGGGTAGTACTACCGCCACCTAATAGGTAAAAGCCAGGAAGGCTGCTAATCATCCTGTGCAATGAACAGAATCTCCCCACAACAAAGGCATCTCTGGCCCAAGATGTCAATAGTGCCAAGATTGAGAAATTTTGCTCCAATGAGTATAACAGATGCAGACTGGTATGATGACTAAGTAAGTAGATTCCTAAAGTATGCTGCTTGACACCACTTACTGTATGACACCGGCTAAGTCAGTTTACACCCCCATACTTCAATCTCCTCATCTCTAAAATAGGGTCAACAATAGTTCCTACCTCATAGGATTATTGTGAAGGTGAAATCAATTACTTCATGTAAAGTATTTAGGAGAGTGCTTGGTATTTAGCAAAAGTATAATAAATGTATTTCATTGATGAATTAAAAAAACCATGTGTGTTGCAATCCCTCTCTCTGCAGCCTGTCTTGTTGTCAGTCTTCCCAGCCTGGCTCACATTTTATGGTCGGGATGATCACAGATTCTGAAGCCAGACAGCTTGGGTGCTCTGTATCCTGACTGCTAATCTGATGGTTTAGGTAATGGAATACTAAGTGATCATGTTCATGTGAGCTGCATTTTTTCATTTAATACTTTAAATAACCTATGAAATTGGTACTGCAATTTCTTGGATAAAGCTTTGGAGGGTTAATTCACTTGCCCAAAGTCCCAGCCAACAAATGGAGAGTCAGAATTTGAACAAGACTCCTAAGCCAGTGCCCACCACTTCTTAAGGTGCTGCTACTTTCCAGTGCCATCACTAAAGTTATTTAGAGTCCAGCCCTGCCCCTCCATTCTCCTGCAGGCACAAGTTAAATGCCAGCACTGCCACTTAATGGTGTTCATATGTAAAAAGGCCTCAACTTTGTTGATTGTTGATATCTCAAATGTTTAAAGATTCATAACATTGAGGAGATCCAGGACCTGTTTCAGGGAGTGGAGATTTCCTCAGAATGCCTTAGAAAATCCATACATGAAAATGGACTTTGTGGCTTTGACTCACACCAATGGTCATTTTGCAATGCTAGAGATTCCTCTGCTTCCAGTCTGAACTTGCCCACTTACAGGGGTTTACAGAACAGGGTTGATGGCCACATATGTATCTGCAAAATGCCATCTGGACACCCGCAGACCATTCAATTGCATTTGGGTCATAGCACACAAATGTGAAAGGAGAGGAAATGTTATTCAATAGGGCTGTTGAACTCTCAGCTCCACTGATTCAATAACTTAGCCTTTTCTAGAAATTAATGGTCCCAATCCTGCACTCTGCACTGAACTTCTTTGGAAGTTCTGACCCCTTAGCTGTTTCTGGGAAACTGCACATGACCCTCACTTATTCCCATCATCTTCCCCAGAAGCCTCTAAATTCTCCTGAGTTCTCTAGGACTGTGTGGATGTGCAGGAAGCTCTTCTCTCAAAGTAAGATTGCCAAGTGTGAATGCAACCAGGCAGGGTGATTCTGGGAAACACTAAAATTCTCTGAAAAATGGTTTCCTCATTCATAAAAGAAAAAACTAATAATAACAATGTCAGGAACTAATTTGACAATAAAATTGGTTTAATTCATATTAAAGTGCTTTTTAGTGTGTATAATGTGTGATGTGCTGCTGTTATTCCTCACCTAGGTATTGTTTTTGGTGTCATTTGTTAAGCCCCCCTGATGTACAATAAACTAATAAAAATATACATGCATTGTCTCCTCCAGTCCTCACAAGCAATCCTAGGAAATAGAACCCATTGTTGGCCTCATTTTAGGGCTAAGGAAGCTGAGTCTTAAAGACATTGTGTAATTTCCTTAAGCCAGTAAATAGCAGAGCCAGTACTTCAACCTGGGTCTATCGTAATTCAAGTCCATGCTCCTACCTAATGACATAGTCTCTGGTTCTCTCCACAACAGAAAGAGGGTGAAAAACAGGAAGAGAAACAAAGTTATTAGTATTGAAATGACTGTTCTGTCCACTGGGCTTTAGGAAAATGGCAACTGGTGAGGTAGACAGCTAATGGGTATAGTCCATTAAATTGCAACACTGTTTATAGCCTCACAATAACTCTATGAGGTAAACATCTTATCTCCTTTTGGCAGCTGGGAAATTGAGGCTCAGGGGTTTAAGGAATGTGCCTTCAAACCACAGAACTAGTAAATAAAGGAACCAAGACTTGGACCTAAGTCTTTGGGACTGATCCCTGCTATCTTCCACTATTCCAGTATGAATCTGAATCTGGGCTCAGGAATTTGCAAGCTGTGTAACCTCAGACAAGTTACTTAACCTCTCTGAGGCTCAATTATGTCATTTAAAAGAAACATGTGTTCTAAACCAGATGATCAAAAAGATAAAATAAAATGATGTGTGTAATATTCTCAAACATACCAAGCATTCAGAAATTGATGGCTGGAATTATTATACCATGTCACCTCAATGTACTAATACCTCATTTTGGTATCATTAACCTTTTACACATTTATTTTTTTCTTAAATTCTAATTTATTTTCTTTTTAGTAGGTAGTTTATCATATGTTCAAATTTCAAATGGGTAAAATGTTCTTTTTTAGCTTTATTGAGAAATAGTTTACATATAACATTGTGTAAGTTTAAGGTATGTAATGTACTGATTTAATATATGTATGTACCATGAAATAATTACCATATAAGGTTAGTTAACACATACATCACCTAATAAGGTTACAATTTTTTTTGTGTGGAGAGAACTTTTTAAGATATACTCTCTTGGCTACATTCAAATTCAGAGCTGGGCAAAAGTAGGTTTACTGTGACATTGTGACATTCTTTTGAGTTAATAAAGCTATTGTAATAATTAAAACCTGTGTGTATGTTCCATATGAACAACTGTAAATTTATGTTTGCCCACCCTGTATACAAAACAGTATTGTTACTATAGTCACCACCCTGTACATAAAACATCACCAGAACTTATTTATCTTATAACTGGAACTCTGTGCCCTTTCACCACCTGCATCTGTTTCTCCCACATTCCCTGCCCCTGGCAACGACCAATATGCTCTTATTCCATGAGTTTAGATTTTTAGTCCATGTGCAAGTGCAATTGTGCACCTTGCCTTTCCCTATCTAACTTGTTTTGTTTGTTGTAGCATAACGTTCTTGGTGCTCATCCATGTTGTCATAAATGGCAGTAGTTCCTTCATTTTTATGGCTGACTAATATTCTATTGTGTATTTATACAACAAATTTTCTTTATCCACTAATGTGTTGATGGATACAGATTGTTTCCATGTCTTGACAATTGTAAATAATCCTGCAGTGAACATGGAGGCGGATACAGATATCTCTTTGAAATAGTGATTTCAAATTGCTGAATTATATGGCAGTTCATTTTTAATTTTTGAGGACCCTCCATACTGATTTCCATGGTGGCTACACCAACTTACATTCTCACCAAGAGTACACAGGGTTCCTTTTTCTCCACATCCTCCCAGCACTTTTCTCTGATAATAGCCATTCCTTTAAGTGAGAGATGATAGCTTATTGTAGGTTTGATTTGCCTTTCCCAGAAAATTTTTGGTATCGAACACTTTTTCCTGTACCTGTTGGCCATTTGAGTATCTGTCTTTGGAAAAATGTCTATTCATATACTTTGCTCCCCCCCTTTTTAAATAAAGTTCCTTTATATTTTGCATATCAACCCCTTATCAAGAAGAGGGTTTGTAAATATTTTCTCCCATTCTTTAGGCTGTATTTCATTTTTTTTGTTGTTTCTTTTGCTGTGCAGAAGCTTTTTAATGTAGGCCACTTGCTGATCTTGCCCTTGTTATTTGTGTTTTTGGTGTCACATTCACAAAATTATTGCTATAACAGTATCAAGGTTATTCTTCCTTCTGTTTTTCTCTAGGAACAGGGAAAGCTCCTAGAGAACTTTCTAGAAAATTTTTCTACAAATCATTTTCTCTATGATTTCAGGTCTTACATTTAAGTCTTTAATCTATTGTGGGTTAATTTTTGTGAGTGGTATAACATAGGGGTCCAATTTTATTTTTCTGCATGTTAATACCTAGTTTTCCCAACACTATTTAAAAAAGGCACTATTTTTTCTCCATTGCGTATTCTTGTCTCCCTTGTCAAATATTAGGTGACTATATATGAATGGATTTATTTTTATCTCCATTCTGTTCCATTGGTCTAAATGTCTGTTTATATGTCAGCAACATATTTTTTGATTACCATAGCTTTGTAATATAGTTTGAAACCAGGAAGTGTGTTCTCTCCAGCCTTGCTTTTTTTTTCTTTGTATTGCTTTGGCTATTCAGGGACTTTGTGGTTCTATACAAATTTTAGGATTTTTTCTATTTCTATAAAATAAACTATTGAAGTCTTGACAAGGATTTCATTCAATCTATAGATTGCTTTGGATAGTGTGAATATTGACAATGTTAATTCTTCCCATCCACACATATGACATATCATTTTATTTATTTGTCTACTTAAATTTTTTGTAGTAATGTCTTATAGTTGTCAGTGTACAGATCTTTCACTTCCTTGGTTAAATTCAATTCTATTTTATTGCTTTTGATGCTATTCTAAATAGGATTGTTTTATTTATTTCTTTTGTAGCTAATTTATTGTCAGTGTATAAAATTACAACTGATTATTGTATATTGATTTTGTATCCTGAAAGTTTGCTGATTTATTTATTAGTTCTAAGAGGTATTTGGTGGAGTCTAGGATTTCCCATGTTGGGAAAATTGGACAGATACATGCAAAAAGAAGAAAAAGAAGAAGAAGAAGAAGACTACCAGACCACCAATTTAAAGCATACACAAGAATAAACTCAAAATGAATTAAAGACTTAAATGTTGGACTCAAAACCTTAAAAATCCTACAAGAAAACCGAGGTGGTAAAATCTCAGACATTTATTGTAGCAATATTTTTTGCTGATATGTCTCCTAGGGCAAGAGAAACAAAGGAAAACATAAACAAATGGGACTGTATCAAACTAAAAAAGATTTTTCACAAAAGAAACCATCAATACCATCAACAAAATTAAAGGGGAACCCACTCAATGAAAGAATATATTATCCAATGATATAATTGATAAGGGGTTACTCTCCAAAATATATAAAGAACTTATACAACTCACCACCAAGAAGACAAACAACACAATTAAAAAATGGGGAAAGGATCTGAATAGACACTTCTCCAAAGAGGACATGCAGATGGCCCATAGACATGAAAAAATGCTCCGCATCAGAGAGATGCAAATTAAAAACGTAATGAGATATCACCTCATACCTGTTAGAATGGTTGTCATCGATAAATAAAAAAAAAACAATAAGTGCAGGTGAGGGTGTGGGAAAAGAGTAACTTAGTGCACTGTTGATGGGAATGAAGACTGGCGCAGCCACTGTGGAAAGCAGTATGGAGTTTCAAAAATTAAAAATTTAACTGCCTTTTGATCAGCATTCCCACTTCTAGGAATATATCCAAAGAAACCAAAAACACTAATTCAAAAGAATATATGCACCCCTATATTTATTGCAGCTTTATTAACATTAGCAGAGATCTGGAAACAGCCCAAGTGCCAATCAGTAGGTGAGTGGATAAAAAAGTTGTGATACATTTACACAATGGAATACTACTTGGCCATAAAAGAGAAGGAAATTTTACCTTTAGTAGCAGCATAGATGGACCTGGTGATTATTATGCTAAGTGAAATAAGCTAGTCAAAGAAAGATAAATATCATATGATCTCACTTACATATGGAATCTAATGAACAAAGTAAACTCATAGAACAGAGGCATAGATATATGAAAAGACTGATAATTTTCAGAAGGCAGGGTGTTGGGGCCTGGAAGAAGGAAGGTGAAAGGACTTCAAATGAACAAACTATATATATATATATATATATATATATATATATATATATATATATATATATATATATATATATATATAACACATAGACACAGACAACAGTGTGGTGATAGAAGGAGAGGGGGTAGGGGTACATGGAGGTTGGTAAAGGGGTGGAAATGAGGATGGAAACAGACTTTGCTTGGGGCAATGGACACATGAGGCTGTATGAAGAGAATGTTTTGTTAAGTTGTACATGTGAAATTTGTATAGTTTTGTCAACCAATGTCACTCTGGTAAATTCAATAAAAATAAAGTAAAAAAGTCATGTCATCTGCAAATGGAAAATTTACTTCTTCCTTTCTGATTTGGATGACTTTTATTGTTTTTTCTTGCCTAATTACTCTAGCTAGGACTTCCAGTGCTATAGTGAATAGGAGTGATGAAAGCACACACTCTTATTTTGTTCCTAATCTTAGAGGAAAAATGTTCAACCTTTTACCATTCACTTTATTGTTAGCTGTGGGCTTATTGTATATGGCCTTTATTATATTGAAATATTTTGCTTCTATATCCATCAGTTAAGTGTTTTTTTATCATGAATAGCTGTTGAATTTTGTCAATTTTTCTGCATCTATTGAAGTGATCATATGATTTCAATTCTTTTTAATAGTTTATTTTATTGTATTTTTTCCATTACCATTTATCCCCCTTATACCTTCTTCCGCCTCCAACTACACTCTCCACCCAGTGATCACCACACCATGAGTCCTTTTTTTCTTTTTTGCTTGATTCCTCCAACCCTTAATCCCTGTCCCCAGGGCTGTCATCCTCCTCTCTATCTGTGAGCCTGTCTCTATTTTGCTTGATAGTTCAGTTTGTTCATTAGATTTCCTCATATGAGTGAAATCATATGGTATTTGTGTTTCTCTGATAGGCTTATTTTACTTAGCATAACTTAAGGTCCATCCATGCTGTTGCAAGGGTAAATTTTTCTTCTTTTTATGGTCAAGTAATATTCCATTGTGTAAATGTACCATAGTTGTCTTATCCATTCATCTACTGATAGACTCTTGAGCTGCTTTCAAATCTTGGCAATTGTAAACAATGCTGCAATGAACATTGGGGGTGCTCATGTTCTTTTAAATTAGTGCTTCAGCTATCTTCAGATAAATTCCCAGAAGTGGAATCACCTGGTGATAAGGCAGTTCCATTTTTCATTTTTTGAGGTACTCCATACTGCCTTCCACAGTGGCTGTACCAATAGGTATTCCTACCATCAATGCAAAAGTGTTCCCCTTTCTCCATGTCCCTGCCAGCACTTGTAGTTTGTTAATTTATTGATGATAACCAAAAATTGACATGGAGCCACGAAAGACCCCAAAGAGCAAAAGCAATCTTGATAAAGAAGAACAAAGTTGGAGGAATCACACTCCCTAATGTCAAACTACACTGTAAGGCCATAGTAATCAAAACAGCATGGTACTGGCATAAAAACACATAGATCAATGGAACAGAATAGAGAGCCCAGAAATAAATCCATACATTTACAGTCAGTTAATATTTGACAGAGGAGCAAGCACATACCATTCACTAAAGATAGTTTATTCAACAATGGGTGTTGGGAAAATTGGACAGATGTGTGCAGAAAAATGAAAAAAGACCACCTTCTTACATCACACACAAGAATACATTAAAAGTGAATTACAGACTTAAATGTTAGACTTGAAACCACAAAAATCCTAGAGGAAAACAAGAAGTAAAATCTTGGATATTGCTCACAGCAGTTCATATTTTTTTCTGATATATTTCCTCAGCCAAGGTAAACAACAAAAAATAAATAAACAAATGGAACTATATCAAACTAAAGAGTTTTGAAACAGCAAAGAAAACCATCAGCAAAATAAAAGACAACCCACAGAATGGGAGAACACATTCATTGATACATCTGATAAGGGGTTAATATCCAAAATTTATAAAGTATTTATAAAACTCAACACCAAAAACATGAACAAATCAATTTAAACAATGGTCAAAGGACCCGAATAGACACTTCTCCAAAGAGGACACACAGATAGCCAATAAACATATGAAAAGATTCTCAACATCACTAATCACCAGATAAATACAAATTAAAACCACAAGATATCACCTCATATACCTCAGAATGATTTAATTCTGTATTCTATTAATGTGATGTATCATATTTATTGATTCTTACATGTTGAATTATCCTTTCACCTTAGGAATAAGTACCAATTGTGATGGTTTAATTTTTTTAAATTTGCTGTTGTATTTAGTTTGATTGTATTTTTGAAAACTTTGCACCTAAATTTATCAGGAATATTGGCATGTAGTTTTCTTTTCTCATAGTGTTCTTATCTGGTGTTGGTGGCAGGGTTGTGCTGGCCTTATAAAATGAGTTTAGGAGTGTTCCCTCCTATTCAGTTTTTGGAGGAGTTTAAGAAAATTTTGTATTAATACTTTAAATTTTTGGTAGAATTCAGTGAAATTTGTTGGGATGTTTTTGATTACTGATTCAATCTCCTTGCACATTATTCATTTGTTCAGGTTTCATTTATTCCTGATTAAGTCTCAGTGTATTGTATGTTTCTAGGAATTTATTCATTTCTTCTAGACACCAATTTATTAGCATATAATTGTTCATAGTAGTCTTGTGATTCTCTGTATTTCTGTGGTTATCAGTTGCACTGTCTTCTTTTTCATTGATAATTTTACTTATTGGGTGCTGTCTCACCAACTCATAGTTTTGTTAATTTTTTCTATTGTTTTCTTATTCTCTAGTTTTCTTTTTTAAATTTCTGCTCTACTTTTTATTAGTTTCTATTTTCTGCTAACATTGAGTTTAGTGCATTCTTTTTCCAGCTCTTTGAGGTGTAAAGTTGCAGTGCTACAGGCTGGATTCTGCAGTCACTCCTTGTTGGGTGGGATCTCAGTCTGCACTCCCCAACCAGATGGTGCCCTGATAGGACACTGTATTCAGGAAGGGCTGTAGGCAAAGCTCTGTGGTCATATGAGACCTCACGCTATGCTCTATATATAATTAGGCAGGGCTATAGTCTATGCCTTGAAGTTAGGCAGGGCCGTAACCTGTGCTTCTGTGATCAGATAGGCTGCTGGCTGCATTTCACTGTTGTATAGGGTCACTATCTGGGATCTCTGATCAGCAGAGACCTTCAGTAGTTGGGTAGGCCTAGAGACTGTTCTCTGTGGTCAGGTAATGTTGCTCCCTAGGTTACCTCTTTGGGATTGGGCAGGGACGCTGACTAGGCTCTCTGAATGGGCAAAGCTGCAGGATGTGCTCAGCAATCAGGCAGAGTTATAGGCTGGGTTCCACTGCAGGGCAGGGCTATGGGCTGGGTTCTGCAGGTGGGCAGTACTCTGGGCTGGGCTCAGAGGGCTCCCAGGATGACTGCTTGTGCAAGACCAGAGGCTACGCTGAGCAGCTGAGCAAGGCTTCTTGCTTGACTCCTTGCCTAACCACAGTTGTAAGATGGGCTTCATGGCTGCCTGGATTCTCTAGTAAGGCTTTCTGGTCAGCAGACATCAGAGCCTGGACTCAGTAGCTGAGGGATGCTATAAATTTTCTACCCTGTCTGGGTGGGGCCATAAAAGGGCTCCATGACTAGTACCACTCATTGGCTAGGAACCGAAATCTGGCAGAACTGGCAACTGAGCTCCCTGACCAGAGTGGTCACCAGCCAAGCTCTTAAGATGAGAGTGGAGCCCCTGGCTTGGATCTCTGCTCCTGATCACTGCAAGCAAGAACTTGGTACTCCCAGAAATGAGCGCTGGTGGCTGTCTGCCCTGTCCCCTTCTTGTGTCTCAATCGGATCCCCATGATCAAGTTCTGGAGATTCTCCCAGAGATCCATCCTCATGAGGCAAAACCCAAGAGGGCCTCCTGGGATTGTCCTATAGGCTTGAGGAGTTGGATGTTCACCTTAGGCTCTCTTTCCCTACTAGAAAAACTGCAAGCTTAGAGGAGTTCTTTCTGTGGGGCAAAGCTTGCCAGGGGGAGGGGCAATGTGGTCAGAGTATGGCTGCTTTTCCTGACCTTCTCTATGATCTATGGGGTTCTACTGCCTCACCCTCAAGCTCTAGGATTTTCACAATGGTGTCTTGTTTATGGACAGTTGCCAGTGAGTCTTGTCATGAGGGACTGAAGTTGGTAACAACCCATGTTCTCATCTTAGTGGTGTCACATGTTGTATGTAAATACATTATTTCAGTAAATCTCTGAGACAAGTAGGGGTTCTGGCCCCCTTTTTCAGATGATGGCACTGAGACAGTAAAGAATAATAATAGTTGCTCAAATCATGTAAGTAGTAAGTAAAAGATTTAGGGATGCAAGTTGTTCTTTTGTTTATCATCTTTAATTTGTAATCTCTATTTTTTTATTTTGTAATATGCTTATTCTAATGTGGTCAACCAAACTCCATTTGACTATGAGAACTCATTCAAATATGCCAAAGAAATTATGATGATAAACTAATACAACCAGTTTGAGGAATACCCATGAGCTAACACAACTTTTATAAAATTTTCAGGTTTCAATTTCAATAATCTAGAAGATAGATCTAAAGCCTATTCATAATCATACTACTACAGAATCAGTAGTTATTGACAGACACTATTAATATGGGAAAGGAAAAGGAATAAAGAAGAGATGGTCAGTGCTGATAAATAGATAGGTTTAGTGATATATTGCTCTTCACACAGGTGGCTACAGAGATTTTAAACTATAATCTAGGAATATGCAACTATGCAGCACAGACCAATTAGCCAAATCTAAACTAAACTAATTTCTTAGAAATGTCCTATAAGCATTGCAGCCCTTCTTCCATCCAAAATATCACATGAAAACAGTTATTGTAGGGGAACCAGAGACCCAGTTTTGTGGCCACAAGTAAAAAACAAAGGAAATATAGGAATTTAGTGGTTAGTTGGCGAAAGCAGAGAACCTGGTGCCCCTTCATTGTGCTGCTTTGCTCTTTTTACTCTTGCTCTTATGGTCCCTCTTCTTCAGCCCATCCATGTGAGCTCTCAGGTTTGCATGAGCCCTCTGAAACTTACTCAGTTCTTTGGAACTAACCACCATGCTGATCTTTATCCCATCAGTAGCTCTTAACCATCAGTAGATGCTTGTTGTCTGAGGACTCAAAGTCCTCCACAGAACCTTTCCTTGAAATGACTTCAGTTTGACCATCATACTTCTTCATGGTGACGACCATGCTGCCTGACAACAGGCACCTCTGGAAGAGCCTAGTCAGCTCCTTTAGGGACTGGTACCTCTCCTGCAGCACCTTCTGACTCTGCTCACAACCTAGCCTTTTGATTTCAGATGAAGAATAATTTCTATTGCACTGTTACAGACATTGAATACAACTTGTACTGTCTTCACTCCTTGATTTATTCCACATCTATTGAGTTATCCCTCAAGTTTGAGAGTGAAAGTTGGGTTCATTTTTTTCTCACTTAGGGGTCACATTCCCAGTCAGAAAATTTAGTTTTTATGGGTGAATGAAGATACCTCCCCAAGAGGCAAGACTGCCATTTATTAATTTAACAGATACTTATTGAACACCTATTATATGCTGAGAAATATGCTAAGTGTGAGAGAAATAGCAGATGTGGCCTTGTCCTCTCTGCCTTAAATGTGTCTAGGGAAGC
The DNA here is from genome assembly GCA_004027475.1 of Anoura caudifer. Classification (NCBI taxonomy): domain Eukaryota; kingdom Metazoa; phylum Chordata; class Mammalia; order Chiroptera; family Phyllostomidae; genus Anoura; species Anoura caudifer. Next base: position 92,091 of record PVKU01006822.1, read on the forward strand.
ACCCACATGCAATGTAGTCTTATACATGCCATGGCACCGGTGTTGTGAGAGAGAAGAAGAGTCACAAAATTCAACTAGAGGAGTCATGAAAATGATATCTGAGTTGAAAAATGAATGATAAGTTGATGTTAACCAGGCAGTAGTTTTTCAGGCAAGGGAAAAGTGTGATGCACAGAAGTGGAACAAGTCACTGGAAATCCAGAGTATAGAAGAGGGGATGCAGAAAGTTCAGCTGGAGAGGAAGTAAGGGGAATAGTGCATATTTGTTGTATAAGCTGTGCCACATTCTAACTTTACCTGAAATTTCTTGGGGGATCATTCAGAAATTTTAAGAAAAAGATAACCAAATCAGGTTACTGAGTGACTTACTGACATTTAAGAAATATCACTATGGCTGGCCTGAGGATGATTGGACTAGAGTAGTAAACAGGCCCAAAACACTAAGACCAATTAGTATTATTTTCAGTGATCCAGTGAAAGCCTATGGTGGCCTGTAGGTGGCAGTGATGGTGGAAAATAGATGGATCCCTGGCATATTCAGGAGAGAATTAACAGTGCTTAACAAAATAATGAATCATACTGGTCACATTCTCACCTCTGCTAGTGTCCCACTATTTGCACTGGTCAAATGAATAGAGCTTGGCCCTGCCAGACCTGACCTGAAGTTTGGAGAGCCACCAGAAGATCAGTGTTGAGGTCAACTCTGACAATCCTTCAAAAAGGTGAGTTTTGACTGTTGAGCATATTTCTCACAAATGTACTGTCCAGTCTCCTAGCAAAGGGGCCAGCACAAAAAAAAAGTATAATGAGGAGCAAGCTCTTTACACACAGATGACAGATGACACACCATCACTGCTGTAGCAACAGGCAATTAATGGCTCACAGCAAATTCCTTGAGTCTGGAATTGGCTAAATTGGACTCCTGACAGCTTCAAACTCAGAGGCAGAGACTGCATCTCAAACAAAAGAGGGAGAATTGTCTAAATGCTTCAATTATTGTAATTGAAGAAATTGCACATCATTTTATGTTCCAGCTTCCTGACAAGATAACCAGTTTGAGCTGAGTGTGGGAATTCAATTACATATCTTCTGTCTGCATGTTTGAAAGAAAACTCCCTGACTGATTGTCAAATATCCAGCATGTTTGCCTGTTGGAAATTGCTATCTCCTCTTGACACAAGAAATGCCTCTGCAGAAGAGAAACCTATTATATTTTACCAAACTAGCATAACCCTATCATAAAACTTGACAAAGAAAGAAAAGAAAAAGAAAACTACAGATAAATTTCATCTATGAATATAAATACAAAAGTTCTAAATAAAATGTAAGTATATAAAATATGGCAATGTAACACTAAAGGCTTTTCCATTAAAATTAAAGTAAAGCACTATGCCTACTGTGACTCTAATTATTTAACATTACTGTAACTGTCTGGCCAATGCAATAAGACAAGAAACATAAATAAATAAAAGATATAATTACTAAAAAGAAAGTAGCAACATTTCTCGTTATTTGCATATAACTACCTAGAAAATCTAATCAAGTGAGTTGAAAAAATCTTAGCACCCATAAGCTTCATTACTTTGTCTTCTAGGAATTTAATCTAAAGAAATGTCCAGAGAGTCAGATTTATGAAGAGTCTTATCCCAGCATTATTCTGATTAGTGAAAAAAATTGAAAGTAATCCAAATATCTTACAGTGATAAAATGTATTACTCATTCAGATGATGAATTATACAACTGTTAAAACTTAATATTTAAAAAATTAATAATGGTGAAATGCTCACACATCATGAGAATAAGAACAAAATACAAACCTAAATACAGTGTGATTTCTCTCTTGTAAAATAAACAAATAAATAATGACATTACCATTTTGGTATATATATTTTGTTCATAGCAACTTTATTTGCAATAGCCCCAAATTGGAACAACCCAATGGTATGAGGACTGAGAGGGATGGGAGGGGTGAGCAGGGTCCAGACTTTTATTAGGGTTTTTGAGAGAAGGAATGGGCAAAGTAGGGCAGGTATGCCCAGCAAGTTTAGGATTGGATAGTTAGATTAATTTCAGTAGGCTGTAGGTTATAGACAACTGGAGAGGTCTCCAGTTGTCTGGTACTTGGACCTGGTGTGATTTAGGGAAATATTGCCTTGGTGGGTAAGAAATGGATAAAGGAGATGATTAGGGATGTGGTCACTGAATTATTTTTTAATTGTTGTTCTTGTACAGTCTTCTTTTACTCCCATCCCAGCCCACCACCATGGCTCTCACCACCTGCCTCCCATTTCCACCAACCCTAGTTTTTGTCCATGTGTCTTTTATACTTGTTGCTCTAAACCCTCGCCCTTTTCCCCTAAAATTCCCTCCCCTCTCCCTTCTGGTGACTATCAGCCTGTTCTCAACTTCAGTGTCTTTGGTTATATTATGCATGTTTGTTTCTTCTGTTGATTAGGTTCCTGTTAAAGGTGACATCATATGGTATTTGTCTTTCACTTCCTGGATTATTTCATTTAGCATAATGCTCTTCAGTTCCATCCATGCTGTCGAGAAGGGTGGGAGATCCTTCTTTGCTTCTGCTGCATAGAATTTCATTGGGTAAATGTACCATAGTTTCTGGATTCATTCCTTTACTGATGGGCACCTAGACTGCTTCCAACACTTGGCAATTGTAAATTGTGCTGCTATGAACATTGGGGGGGGGATAGGTTCTTTTGGATTGGTGCTTCAGGGTTCCTAGGATATAATCCTAGCAGTGGAATTGCTGGGTCAAAAGGTAGGTCCATTTTTAGTTTTCTTAGAAAATTGCACACTGCTTTCCATAGTGGTTGTACCAGTCCGCAATCCCACCAACAGTGCACTAGGGTCCCATTTTCTCCACAACCTCTCCAACACTTGCTGTTTGTTGCTTTGTTTATGGTGGCCATTCTAACTGGTGTGAAGTGGTATCTCATTGTGGTTTTAATTTGCATCTCTCTGATAGCTAGTGATATTGAGCATCTTTTCATGTGTATATGGGTCTTCTGTATATCCTCCTTGGAGAAGTGTCTATTGAAGTCTTTTGCCCATTTTTTAATTGGGTTGCTTGTCTTCTTAGAGTGGAGTCATCTAAGCACTTTATATATTTTGGAGATTAAACAATTGTCTGTGGTATTATTGGCAAATATGTTTTCCCATACAGTTGGTTCTCTTTGTATTTTAACAGTTTTCTTTAGCCATGCAGAAGATTTTCATTTTTATAAGATCCCATTTGTTTATTCTTTTCTTTATGTCTATTGCTTTAGGGGACATATCACTAAAAATGTTGCTGCGTGAAATGTCTGAGATTTTCCTGCCTAAGTTCTCCTGTAGGACTTGAACGGTATCATGGCTTATATTTAAATCTTTTATCCACCTTGAATTTATTTTTGTGTATGGTGTAAGGTGGTGTTCAAGTTTCTTTTCTTTTTTTTTTTTTTTTTTTGCATGTAGCTGTCCAGTTCTCCCAACACTACTTGTTGAAGAGGCTACTTTTACTCCATTTTATGTTGCTGCCTCCTTTGTCAAATATTAATTGACCATAGAGAAATGGGCTTATTTCTGGGCTCTCTGTTTTATTCCACTGGTCCATGTGCCTATTTTTGTGCCAGTACCAGGCTGTTTTGATTACAATGGACTTGTAATAAAGTTTGGTATCAGGTATTGTGATCCATCCTACTCTATTCTTCTTTCTCAAAATTGCTGCAGCTATTGGAGGTCGTTTATGGTTCCATATAAATTTTTGAAGTGCTTTTTCTATGTCTGTGAAATATGCCATTGGTACTTTAATAGGTATCGCATTGAATCTGTAAATTGCTTTGGGTAGTATGGATATTTTGATGATGTTGATTCCTCTAATCTATGAACATAGTATATATTTCCATTTGTTTGTGTCTTCCTTGATTTCTTTCTTCAGTGTTGTGTAGTTTTCTGCATACAGTTCTTTCACCTTCTTGGTTAGGTTTATTCCTAGGTATTTTATTTTTATTTTTCTATATTGAATAGGGCCTTTTTTTTCTTGATTTCTGCTTCTGCTGTTTCATTGTTGGTATACAAAAATGCCTTTGATTTCTGGATATTGAGTTTATATCCAGCTGTTTGGCCAAATTCATTTATTAGGTCAAGCAGCTTTTTGGCCAAGTCTATAGGATTTTCTATGTACACTGTCATGTCATCTGCAAAAAATGATAGTTTTGTTTCCTCCCTTTCAATATGGATGCCTTTTATTTCTTCCTCTTGTCTAATCCATGTGGCTAAGACTTTCAGTACTATATTGAATAGAAGTGGTGAAAGTGGACAACCTTGTCTTGTTCCTGATCTTAGTGGAAAAGATTTTATCTTTTGCCTGTTGAATATGATGTTGGCTGTAGGTCTCTCATATATGGCCTTTATTATGTTGAGGAATGCTCCCTCTATTCCCGCTTTGCTGAGTGTTTTTATCATAAATGAGTGCTGTAACTTATCAAATCCTTTTTCTGCATCTATTGATATGATCGTGTGATTTTCGTCTTTGCTTTTGTTTGTGCGATGTATTACATTTACTGATTTGAGAATGTTGAACCATCCTTGCATCACTGGGATGAATCCCATGCGGGCATGATGCATGATCTTTTCAATTTATTGTTGGTTGCAGTTTGCCAATATTTTGTTGAGGATTTTAGCGTCTACGTTCATCAGTGATATGGGCCTGATGTTTTCTTTCTTTCTTATGTCTTTATCTGTTTTGGGGTTGACGATGATGCTGGCTTCATAAAAACAGTTTGGGAGTCTTCCATCATTTTGGATTTTTTTGAAAAGTCTGTGAAGGATAGGGGTTAGCTCTTCCTTAAATGCTTTGTAGAATTCTCCTGTGAAACCATGTGGTCCAGGGCTTTCATGTACCGAGAGTTTTTTGATTACTGCTTCTGTTTCATCTGCTGTTAATG